>PVIR01002465.1:0-102382 GCA_004026965.1 Petromus typicus | reverse complement strand
GCATTGTTTCCTGCTTCCTCAGTGACTCCAATCAATCTTATGTTATTCTTTTTTGAATATCTAGGATCTGTTGGATTGACTTTTCATTATCACTTGCTTTTTTCCATAGATTGCCTTTCTAGTTCATTGGTTGAGATCCTGTCTTCTAGGTCTAAAATTCGGTCTTCTGCCAAATTCATTCTATTGCACAAACTTTCATTTTCTTTCTTAATTTCCTGGGCTTCTACTTGTAGGTGTTTAAAAGGTTCCAGTGCTTTTGCTATCTTGATTCTATCAACTCCATGATGTCCTCTTTAGCTTTATTAATCATCATGTTCACAGTGTCTAATATCTCTGCTTTCATCTCAGAGATCAGTTCTGATTTCCATTTTACTAGATCTGCTTTGGTTACCATTTCCAAGGGCCCTGGAGACTGGGCTTCAAACTTCTCTATTTCCCTTCCCTCTGTATTACCTGGAGGTGAGGATCTTTGTATCTGAGACTTTGAGTGTTTCCTCATCTCTGACCTGCCCTGTTTTCTGGCGCTGTTTGTTGCAAGTCACTTTCCTCTTAATAGTTAGGAACCTTAAAATAGCAATGTTTCCTGGGTTTGTTCTTTGTAGTTTGTATTGGGACCTAAAGAAAAAACCCTGGTTTTGGCACGCCATATGAGGCACTCAATCAGTATAATCAGAATACCTTCTCCTGTCTGCTTTAGAGACAGAAAGACTGTGGCTCCTGAACTGCTACAATGGCGCTGCCTGAGGTTCCAATGGGCCCGCGTGTTCACCAATACAGAGTCTCTGGGCTCACTTGTTGTGTCCGCCTGGAGGCCAGTAGGCTGTAGGCCCTGTGCAGCTGCAATGGTAGGGGCTGTTCCAACAGCCCCACCTACTCACCAATACAAGGTGACTGGATGTGCTTCTGCAGTTGCTGTGGAGAAAGTCAGACTCTGACCTGCTAACCTCATTCCGTGGACGCTCTTTCGGCATAGGCTTGGAAGCCAGCAAGCTCCAACCCCGGTGCAGATTCAGTGACGCAGACTCGGTGCCGCAGTCGCCGTTTCCCGAGCCGCCCGCTGCTAAACTCAGTCCCTGGGCGCTCTTCCGGCATGGGCCTAGTTCAGTTTTTTTATAATAAATAAAATATCAGGTTTTTAGTTAAACATCTTTTTGTATATTAGAGAGCTTTAGTAAGACTAGTACCTAAATGATATTTATCTTTGGTATTCTGTCATTTTATTATGTTTATTTATTAAAGATCATAAGGTGATTTATAAAATTTTTAAAAATACATATGTATTTTTAATGTAGTGTATATTTAGATTTTTGTACCTATAATATTGAACATAAAAAGCTAAGTCTGCAGTGTATGTGAAATGTTAGGAATGAAATGTCCTCTGTCAAATGGTATTTAAATTAAAATGATCTTTTTGATTGTAGGAAACGACTGCTGGCTATTTTGCAGGACATTCTTACTCTCCCTACAACCCCTGTATCGCTAGTTTCATTTCTTGTCGAGAGACTTCTCCATATTATTATAGATGATAATAAGAGAACACAAATCGTAAGTACTTTTCCTTATTGCTGAGAAAGATTTTGATTATTGACATTGAGATATGTTTCTCTTTAAGACTTTGTTTTGTCTTTTCATTTTGTCTAACAAATTTTAAAAGTTTTAAAACAGCATCACTTTCTGTTGTGTGTCTCACTTGCACTCAAACACACAGACTCTTATACACATACACATTTTAAAAATACCACCCTCCTGGTTTGCTCTTTACTGGGTTGAATCAGTTTCAACTGGGGCAGGGCATAGGGTCCTGGGGTGCTAAATTTGGCTCAAATCCACATATTTGGATTTGAAACACCTTTGATACTTTCTGACTTAGTAACTTTGTACCAGTTATTTAGGGATTTACTCATCTGTAGAACAGGAATGAAACTTTAATATTCTGTGAGATAATAATATTCATAAAGTACTTGGTAAATACAGAAATAAATTTCATTTACTATGATACTCTTAGCAAAATTGTTAGATTTGGTCTGAGTTAGCCAAAGGAAACAGATTTGTATTCTTGTTACAAAGTCTCGTAGTTTGAATTGCAGGTTAATTTAGAAATTCTCTCCTCTAGCATTTAGACATACATCCCTTTTATAAAGACCCAGTTAGTAATTTCCCAGCCTCTGCTCTGTACATTCCCTTGGAAAGTGGCTTTGTTCTGAATTAGCCAACTTGTGTTCAAATGGCTCTGAAAGGAAAGCCATTCTGTGTGCTGTCATTCTCCCCCGTGTGCCCAGAGGGAAGAGGAAGGAATATTCCAGTTTCCTGTATTTGAATTTCACAGAGTTGAACAAGGGAGAAGTTGAGAAATTTAGGGGAAGACTTTTAGCTTATAGTATTTAATCTTACAACGTAATGCATTATTTTTGTTTTTCAAATACTATATGAGAGATCATTTATCTTCCATATGCCTGTTTCCCTTCAAATAATCTTAGTTTTTTTAAAATTGTGAAATTGGTACATTTTCTATACATATCATGATTACAATCAACAGTGACAATTTGTACCAGTATATGACATGACTTGATTCTCATTTTTTCCCATTCCTCTACCCACCCTATGATCCCCCACCCTCTATATACATAAGCTTTGTTTCAATTTCTTGTTATCATCACAATTTTTTCTTTTCCCCTCATTATTTACCCCTACCCCATTTCCCTTTGAATAATTTATATTGTACAATATGATTTTAGTTTTCAAAATTTTTTCATAATTGTCTACAACGTTTGCCACTTTAGCCTCTATATTTTGCTAGTTTTCAATATGTAATAAATTCTACTTAAGAGTTTTATGTAGCAATTTGATATTATTTGTTGATAAAGGACATATTAAAGCTTACCTTTTGACTTATAATTTGCCAGGTTACAGAAATTATCTCAGAGATTCGGGCACCCATTGTTACTGTTGGTGTTAATAATGACCCATCTGTTGTAAGAAAGAAAGAACTCAAGGTATGCCTTTTCTAAATTAAACAAATGCTTGTGTAGTATAGTGGTGCAACGTTATTTCTTCTTAACATATAGTTTTCAAATTGTCCTCACAAAGTAAATTGATTAAACGTTAACTCTAAGAATATGTAAAGTGTTACCAGATTATGTTAGTCTGGAAAATGTGTTAATACCAGCTTCAGGGAAATAACAAGTTTACATATGCCTGATTGCTTATATTCTAAGTTATTAAATGATAAAATAATTCTCAAGTTTGTTACAGGTTTTCATATTAACATTTTTTGTTTGGTACTGAAATTATCAATTTATATGTTATTTTAGATAGCTGAAATAAAAGTTAAACTTATTGAAGCAAAAGAAGCCTTGGAAAATTGCATTGCTTTACAAGATTTTAATCAGGCATCAAAATTAAAAGAAGAAATAAGGACATTAGAAGATGCCAAAATAAACCTATTGAAAGAGATGGAGCAACCTGAAATTAAAGAAGTCTACATAGAAAAGGTATAATTTTTTTCATTTTAAATATCAACTGTTGATCCCAACTAAATCTTATATTGTTTAACTCATAAAACTTTCAGAATACAGTATACTTAGGAGGGATTTTTAACAACTTGAATTAAAATGAACATTTTTTTCCCCTGTTGTTGCTTTCCGTTTTTTTGAATTTGGCCTTAATTAACATTAATTATTATAACTAGATTTTATTTGCTCTCTTGTCATGATATTTCCTGGAATTAAGTCTTTCTCCCTTCCTGGGGAAACTAATCTTGGCATTTATTTGTATATTTTGTTTGCTTTTTGCTCTTGGGTATATGGATGTTCTACCTCTGAGCTATATCCACAGTTCATTTTGTTTTTGATTTTGAAACACATGATCTTGCTTATTTGCCTAGTTAAGACTTGAACTTGGGATTCTCCTGCCATAGCCTCCTGAATAGTTGGGATTAGAGGCCTGTTCTACTGTGCTCAAACATATGTGTGCTTTGTTGAGCTTAATTACTCTTAGTGTTTTTAGTTAGGTTGATAGTTTTCATATTTTTAATGAGATAATAATGTCTAGTAACATCTAAAGCTTTCTGACAGTGCTCTTTTTTTAAAAACTCAAGTGTTTGATAAATATTTTTTAATTATTATTTTAAGTGGATTCTTCATTCACAAACTTATTTTAACCCATAGTAGAATGATTTCAATATATTTGATACTAACTTCGATTCAGATTTTTTAGGATCTTGCCATTGTAGTGAACATGTTTTGTTATTTTACTTTTGCTTTGGGGTGTGCTGATTATACGCTTCTCATAAAGAGAATGCTCAATAGGAAAGTTTACCATATAAGAGGGTTTAGTAAGTTTTTTCATAGTCTTCTTTGGATATAAGTATCCTAACTCTCGCTATCTCACCTTCCCAATGGGAATGACTAAATTTATTTTCATAGCTTTTAGCTTGTTTTATTATTTGCAAAAAGTGTAGAGGTTATTATGGACTTCAAATTTGAGATATAAATTTAAAAAAACAACTGAAAATGTAATCTGAGAAATGACAAAGTGGAGGTCCAAATTAGGAAAACAGCAGCAATTGAGATCTGTTATAATTAATAGCTGTTTAACTTGACTTGCATTTATCATTTCTGTCTGTTTGTCCTAATTGAGGACTGTAAATATTACAGTACACTTAGAGCAGAGCATAATGGATTCTGTGATCAAAGAAATGCAGAAGTTTTATGGCAGTTAGAGTGTAGTTTTAGCCTGAGATTGAATGAAAAGAATAATATATACTAACAGTTTAAGGATTTTTTTTCCTGTAGTAGTCACTATTTCAAGTGCTTGTAAATGTGAATTAATTTGATTCTCACTTTAACCTTATGAGGTAGGTGCTATACAATACTCAATTTAAAAGGGTAGATTATTTACCAAAAGTATACTGACAGTAAATGATAAAATTAGGATTCAGATTTAAGTAGCAGCTCTAGATTGGTAGTTTTAATACACTTTTTGTTATTTCTCTGTACTGAATTATAGGAATTTTGTGGACACATGGAGTAACATATGTGATGGCATAATTAGAGTACATGTTGTGTTTTAAAACTCTGGGTTGTATGACCAGTGAATTGAGTGGGAAAGGTAAGAAGTAAATTGGCAGAAAATTCAAGAGCCAGGTTATTGTATAAGGGCTTATATTAAAGAATGTGTGCTTTCCTCACGGAGGACCACGAATATTTTAAGTGGTAGGATGAGTATTCTTAGAAAAATTAGTATTGTTCAGGAAATAGATTAGAGAGTGATAAAGGCCTAGACAGGGGTCATAACTATATGACTGTTAATAGTAAAGAAGGCTTTAAATGTTATCAGCATAAGTAAAATGTCATTAGAAAAGGAAGCAGTGGGAAGAACCACCCATTTGTAAGAAACTTTAGGAGTTTGTAACAGGACAAAGGAGGGAGTGAGAAATGTAACTTGCCTCCTTCAGACAGCTGCATAGATTGTGGTATGTTAAGATAGTACAGCAGGAGGAGGGATTGGGATAGGAATGAATTTAGCTCCCTGTGAACATAATGAGTTTGAGGAGCTTCTGGAACCTTCAAGAGGAAATTTTTTAAAACATAGAAAATAGCGGGGCTAGCATTTAGATGATAAATAGAGATGCACTGCAAGGTAAATTAACTCAGGGAGTGTGTATAAAGTCATAACATGCCCTACACAAAGCCCTCAGAAATAAGACATGGAGGACTTGGCGGAAAATACTCTTTACTAATATTAACTTTTTTTTCTTTTTAGAATGATGCTGAAACACTACAGAAATGTCTTACCTTGTGCTATGAACTATTGAAGCAGATGTCCATTTCAGCTGGTATAGGTGCAACTATGAATGGGATCATTGAAACTTTGGTATGTTGTAGCCTTTAAAGTTTTATTTTAGTTCATTCCTCCCCCTCAGTTTGTAGGTAATATATTGATTAGGGTTGAAAAGAGCGAAAGACTATTATTTTAAGTATCGGAAAATACAAATGCTAAAAGAAAAAAATACAGTAGCTGTTTCATATTATGAGGATTAAATTTAAAAAGGCATCTAATACTACTTAAATTAATAATCTTTTTGTTTTGTTTTGTTGGTATGTAATTAGGGCTGGCCTTGAACTCACAGGGATCTGTCTACCTGCCTCAGCCTCTAGAATGTGGGGATTATAGGCATATGCCTCCATGCCTGGCTCTAATTTATAATATTTCTTCTTTTAAAATTTTGTGATACTGGAAAGAGATCTTGATTCTTTGGGTAAAAAGAGGATACTGAAAAATATCAGGAATATTTAATTTGAACCTTTCTGTATAGAAGTACTAGAAGATGGTTATATTGTGATCTGAGAAAGGAGTTTGTTATCCTCCACTTATTCCAGAGCTGGAACCTGTTTTCATGCTCTTGCCCTTGGATATCAGGAACTCAGGGCTTTTTGCCATTGAGACTTGCTATAAACAAAGGTTATATAAATTGTATGTGAACTTATAATAGTAAAATATCACCTGTTCATGGAGGGTGACCCTGATCTGATGTTTGAGTAGATACTTACTATGCAGGAAAGGGAAGAATGTTTAATACTAACCACATGTGGCCATTCAAAACTAGTTTGAGATGTGCTACAAAAGTGAAAGACTGGCTTCTAACAACTTAGTAGTGACAGTAGAAGGTGAGTTGTTTCCTTTAAAATGTTTCATAATGACTTGCAGTAATCATATTTTGATTGTGTTGGAGTTAATATCAATAAATAAAAATAGAAAATTGCTTTCAGCTGTTTTCTTTTTACTTTAATATTGCTGCTAGAATGACTAAAATGGCGAGTAGTTTCCATCTGTGGCTTCCATTATTTCTGTGGACAGTGTTGAAAGGAGGCATGAAAACCAAAGCAGTTACATAGGAAAATGAGGGTTGTATAAGATGAGAGGTTGAAATGCTGTACATCAAGGGCTGGTCCAAGTCAGGTGAAGGGGTTTTGTGAGCCCTGGGAGTCCATGAGTCACTTTAACAGACGTTTTGGACATGACTCATGATCTGACTATGTCAGAAGAATCATTCTGGCTATT
Source organism: Petromus typicus (assembly GCA_004026965.1). NCBI lineage: Eukaryota > Metazoa > Chordata > Mammalia > Rodentia > Petromuridae > Petromus > Petromus typicus. The sequence goes on along the minus strand of PVIR01002465.1, from coordinate 95,320 downwards.
ATCTTTTTTTTTTTTTTTTTTTTGAGACAGGGTCTTGCTTTGTGGTTCAGGCTGGCCCTGAGCTCAGCTTTAAACTCACATCACAGCAATCCTCCTGCCTCTGCCTCTCGAGTGCTGGGATTACAGGCGTGAGCCACCACGCCTGGCACTGTGGTATGTGGTACTGGTTGCTGCTGGGCGTGAGTCTCCACACCCAGTATTGTATGTGGTTACCACTGAATCAAACCCGGGCCCTTGCGCTTGCAAGAAAGGCGCCGGAACCACTCAGCTAACTTCCTGGCCCCCTCTTTCTTTTAAATGAAGGTGATTTCTTTGTATTACTAGACAATATAGAAACAATAGATTTATAAAATCATATAGAAGTTAACTTTTTTTTTTTTTTTTTTGAGACAGGGTCTTGCTTTGTAGTTCAGGTCAGGCTGGCCCTGAGCTCAGCCTCAAACGTCACAGCAATCCTCCTGCACTTGCCTCCCAAGTGCTAGGATTACAGGCATGAGCCACCATACCCTGCACTGTGGTGTGTGGTACTGATTGCTTTGTGGATGTGAGTCTCCATGCCCAGTATTTTTGTATGTGGTTACCAGGGATTGGGTCCTTGCACTTGCAAGGCAGGCGCCAGAACCACTGAGCTAAATCCCTGGGCCAGAAGTTAACTTTTTGACCATGACTTTAGTATACTCTGCTAAATTTCTTGCCCTATTGAAAATTATTTTAATTTCTAATTTATTTAGATTCTTCCTGGAATAATGAGTGTTCATCCTGTAATAAGAAATCTGGCTGTTTTGTGTTTGGGATGCTGTGGACTACAGAGTAAGGATTTTGCAAGTAAACACTTTGTGTTACTATTACAGGTAGGATTTATTTTGTGAGAAAAATATCAGTTATTTCCTGAAATGCTCTATTGGTGGACATAGCATTAAGAAATTATTCTGAGGCTTACCAATAATGACTGTAATTTTTAGGGACTCAAATGTGTCTTTTGATTTTTTTTTTGAAAAATTTGCAGAAATAATGAAGTGTCATTTTAACATATTTTATTTATATAGCAAATATTTATTGAATGCATGTTATATATGTTATGTTCCTGCACTTTTCTAGGCTGAATGAAAATATGAGAGGTCATGCAAATTAGATCAAATTTGTGCTAATGGAGTTTATACTATAGTAAGAGAAATACATTCTAATAAACAATTATGCAATAACTCAGATGAAGAAAAATGCAGCAGAAAAGAGGAATAGGACTGTTTAGAAAGACTGTTGAAGGGAATGTTTTACTACGGAAGACCTCAATTTTAATTTGGCACTGTGGCCTCTACTGTAGTGAAGTGAAAAGTGAACAAGTAGAGGTGGCACTTTGGGAGGTAGGACTTTGTTTGGCATGTTCAAGAAACAAACACAGACTGAACAGTGCAGAGAAAAAGGACAGGAAAAGAGCCTGCAGGATGTCCATGTCTTCTAGAAACTTAAAGACTGGAAAGGTATCAGGAAGAAACTGAATGAAGATTTGTTTTGACCTGAATGGGTATAGTGTTAATAAATACAGGGAAGGGTTGTAAACCTCTTCTGTAAAGGACCACAGGATAATTATTTTAGACTTTGCAGACCATATGATCTGTTTCAACTAGGCAGCTATTTTGTTGTAGTGTGAAAACAGCTGTGGATTATTGTGCATAAATTAATTTGAATTTCAAATGATTTACACATGATGAATTTTGTTAACCATTTGAAAATATATTTAAAAGCAATTTCCAACTTGCATGTTATACAAAACATAGATAGATGGTTGACTGGATTTGACTTTTGTGTCACAGATTATAGATCGTGAGTATGAAATGTAGAACAGGTAAGGAAGCAGGGAAGCTAATAAGGAAGGTATTCAGTAATTCAGGAAAGACAGAATGATAGCCTGGGTCAAGGCTATTGGGAATTTGAGAAGGGTGGTATATTTAGCCAGGGTTCTTGAGAAGTCTAGAACCAACAGCAAAGATTGATATAGTAAACACACACACACACACATACACACACACACATACACACACACGTTCTGTGATCAGATATTAGAGGGAACATTTATATTAAAAATATATATTACAATAAAAGACACATTGCCATTAATCTTCCTTAAAACACTTTCCTTCACTTTGAATGACCCTACCCCATCGTTCTTGCCTTTTTGAACAACACTATTCCTCGTTCTGCCTTTTTTGAAGCAGTTCTGGTCTTCTTCTTTCACAAGTATCTTTTCATGGCTGCTTTGATGTCCTTAATTTATTCAGAACTGTTAACAGCAATTTCTTTCAAAAAAAAAAACCAAACAAACCACGGTTTGTCCTTAGCTAGCGTATTCAGTGAATCTGGCATCATGAGACTTCAAGCTATTCCCTGAAGTCATGTGACTATGAAAGGTCCATGAATCGATTCAGGACATCAAGGCAACTGTGACAGCACAAAGATATTCATGAGGGAAGATTCCACAGTGCTCCTGAAAGTGGGAAGAATGATGGGATAGTGTTCAAAGCGAAGGTGAATATTTTGAGGGAAATTAATGGAAATGTGTTTATATTATAATACATTTTTAAAATAGTCACTGTATTTTCTGATCATATCTCATATACCGTGTTACATGCTCGAGTGGATGTATCTACATTTCCATACACACAGGTGTTTTATATATACAAATGCATATACCTTCACACAGGGGATTTTTTTTTTGAAGAATTGGCTCACATGATTATTGATGATGTAGATCTCCACAATAGGCCATCTCCAAGTTGGAGACCCTGATGTTGGTAGTGAGGCTTGTTTCCAAGTTTAAAGGTCTGAGGACCAGGGAAGCTCATTTAACTCTCAGTCTGAGGCTGAAGAACTGTCAGTCTGAAGTGAGGCTGTTGGTGTAACACAATTTGGAATTTAAAGGCTGATGAAATAAAGAGTTCAGTATTTGGTATGGTCAATTTGAAGTTTGAGATCCAAGTGAATATAATGAAAAGTATATGAGAGTGAGGACTAAAGGAGAGTTCCAGGATGGCAAAATGAGTCTGTGAGATTATTCTGTTGGTAGTGTCTGGTAATATCCAGGGCTTAGAGAGTACAGGCACCTGAGGAATGAGTGTTGCTTGAGAAGAGAGCCTAACTTTGTAATAACTCTAGGGATCAGGCAGCATTCAAAGGTGGGGGAGATGAAAAGGAATTGGTAGAGACTAAGGTGAAGTAGACACTACGGGATAGTGTGAAGTCTAAAAAGCAAAGATAATGTTTTAATGAGATGAGACCCAATGTCCAGTGCTGCTCACAGCTCGATTAGGATTCGTAATTGACCATTTCTGACAAGTAAGGAAGTACTTAGTGACTTTGTGGCATGAAAGTAGTTACCTGGGGGCTGGGGAGTTAGCTCAGTGGTTCCGGCGCCTGTCTTGTAAGCGCAAAGGCCCAGGTTCGATTCCCCGGTAACCACATACAATACTGGGTGTGGAGACTCACGCCCAGCAGCAACCAGTACCACATACCACAGTGCCAGGCGTGGTGGCTCAGGCCTGTAATCCCAGCACTCGGGAGGCAGAGGCAGGAGGATTGCTGTGTTGTGAGTTTGAGGCTGAGCTCAGGACCAGCCTGAACTACAAAGTGAGACCCTGTCTCAAAAAACTTTGAAAGAAAAAGAAAGTAGTTACCTGGAAGGCAAAATCTGACTGAGCAGGGTCAACAGAGAATGATAGGAGAGGAATTGGAGGCAGCCAGTATAGATTACTGTTTTTAGATGTTTATTATTTTTCTTTTCTTTTTTTCCCTGTTAGCATTAGAAATAGGATGGTAGTAAGAGAAATGTCTGGGGTAAAAAGAGATTTATTTGCTCCTAAAAGTGAAGATATAGCATATTTGTATAGGAAAGAGTGACCTAGTTAAAAGGAAAAATAATATAGGCTGAAAGGTAGTTGCTATAGTGATGTTCTTGAGTAGGAAAGGTGGACAGTTATATAAACCTCAAGTTCCTGTAGCAAAGAAAATGCTGTACAACTGCTGCAGGAGATATTTAAATTCATTTGACCTTTAAAATAGAAATATTAAATTGTGATCCTTTGTAAGTTTTGTTGGCATGACATCACTAGTAAGTGAGTTGGTCATTTTAGATAGAATAAATACAATTTGAATGTGATCTTACAGAGGCCTATGAAAGATCTGGAGTTATTTAATACAAATGCATTTTTTCCTTGACAAAATGATTGTAATAGTCTTGACATTGTTTTCTTGTTTAATTTCCTCTTGTGATCATGACTTGTAAAAATCAAGTGTATGTGAAAGTTCTTATCAAGACTATTTCACAATTTTATGTGTTTTAAAAATCAGTAATGAACTTGCCATGAAATTTGAATATCTTCAAGAATTAAAATACTTGTGTATACTATAATAAATTTTTTAAATAGTCACTGTATTTTCTGTTTCAATCGCTTCCATCTTTAACTTTTTAAAATTTGCATGCTATACAAAAATAGATGGTAAACTGTACTTGACAATGTTTGAAAAAAAATTTTTATTAGCTAAAAGTATTTGTGAGATATGCCAGATTAAAATGCAGGAAAAAGACTATGTGAAATTTGCTCACATTTTATCTATTATTTTGGATTGTAAATTTTATTTTCATTTGGCCCTTCAAAGGGGTCCTTGATTAAAAGAAGTTCACCTGCTGAAGAGACTAAATTAGTTATCTTTATAAAAATATTATCAGGGTTAGGGCTTTAGTTCAGTGGTTCTGGCATCTGCCTCACAAGCGCAAGGTCCCACAAGTGCAAGGTCCTGAGTTTGATCCCAGGTAACCACAAACCACAATGCTGGGCATGATGGCTAATGTCCATAATCCCAGCAGTCAGTACCACATACCACAGTGCCAGATGTAGTCGCTCACCCATGTCATCCCAGCACTTGGGAGAGGCAGAGGCAGGAGGATTGTTGTGAGTTTGAGGCTTGACTGGGCTACAAAGTGAGCTCAGGGCCAGCCTGAACTACAAAGGGAGACCCCCATCTCAAAAAAAAAAAAAATCAAATATTGAGAACTATTTCTGCCCAGGAAGGGACAAAAGTAAGAATAAGGAAAATCAACTTGCTATAAAGACAGTAGGCTATTTCGAATTTCTAGAGAATACTCATGACAATATAGTATTATAAGCATTTGGCTTTGATAGATTTATGTTTCTGTCTTCAAAATATGTAATAGGTGTAATCTTGAAATTTCTTTTAAAGTTTTGAAAATTTAAGGTATATTTTATTAATTTGACAATTAGAGTAGGTGATTTTTATTTATTTTATAGGCTAGGTTATAAATCCAAGTTATTTTTTAGTAACTAAAATTTAATTGCATTATATAATATAATCTTTCGTAGCAATATTGAGCTTTATATTGTTATATTGTTTTTCTTCATGACTTTAAATTTATTGTCTGATATGGTATGTAAGTCGATAAGACTTACATAAACTGCTAGGTTTTGTGGTTCATTCACCTCCTTTTTCTGTTTTGTTTCTTTTTTTAATTGTTACTGTGGTATTGCATATTGAATCTAGTGTCTTATACATGTTGGCAGGTGCTGTATTACTGAGCTATATACTCATTCCTTTTTATTTTATTTTGAGCTAGAGTCTTGCTTAATTTGCCTCAGCTTGCCTTGAACTTGAAGTTGTAGTTCTGCCTCAGGTCTCCCCAGCGGCTGGGATTACTGGTATGCATTGCTACATCTGGCATGTTCTTTCTAAAATGAAATAAATAAGTGCTATAATTCAGCCAGATTTTAATTCCATAATTTTTATTACAAACTCTAACATTTTATTTAGGAGTACAGTTCCAATTGTTATGTATCAATAAATGTATCTTTAAAAGTGAACATTTAATTGTATTTCTGAAAAGTATTTTCTGTAGACTTGACACTCATTGAAATCTGACCAGAAAAAAGAGAATCCCAGTGTGAGGAAGTAACTGCTTGAGCTAAACCTGACCATAGAAAAATGATATATATTAATTTTCTTCAAAGTTAAACAAATTATTTTACTGAAATTATTTTGGCTCAATTTAGGTTTTGCAAATTGATGATGTCATCATAAAAATAAGTGCTCTAAAGGCAATCTTTGACCAACTGATGATGTTTGGGATTGAACCATTTAAAACTAAAAACGTCCAGGCTCTTCAGTGTGAGAATACAGAAACAAACAGTGAGGATGAACAAGAATCAAAGGAGGCCGAAGAGGCAAACACTGCTAAGAATGTTCTGAAACTTCTCTCTGATTTCTTAGATAGTGAGGTAAGAAATAATCTGGACCCTCATTATTAAACCTCATTTGAAGCATGTATTGTTTGTTTTTTATTTTTGATATCTTTAGTACTAACGTTTAAACTTGGACAAACATTTTTTAAGTTTGGTTTTTGAATATCTTAAATCTCAACTTTTACTTCTAACATAGCTAATTTCTCACCATCAAGTTTTGTATGCAAAGAATGAACAAATTAAATGCCTATTAAAAGAAATTGTTACTTTTCCTCTCCTACTGTGAAAAAGATGATACGTGACTTAGAGTCTTTAAATTTTTACCTAAGAGTTTAAAAAAATAGTTTAGAATAATTTTACATTGAATTGGTGGAAAGCATAAGGTTACAACATTTTCCTGAGGCTACTGACCTAAATTTTTTGGTAGATATAAACATTTAACTGATTTACAAATTTTTACACCACTTATATTGTTTATTGAAATAATAAAAATTGATATAATTAAATTAACAATTTTAAAGTGAATGATTGTCATTTAATCCTCTCATAGTGTACTGCAGCCACCATCTCTAATTTTTAAATTTTTTTCCATATCTCACAGACACTACCCAATTACCCCTGATTTCTCCTTTCACTAGCCCTTGAAAACAACCAGTCTGTATTTTTTCTCTACAAATGTGACTAGTATGGGTGTTCTGTATAAATGGAATCATACAATATGTGACCTTTTGTGTCTGTGGCTTCTTTTAGTATAGTTTCAAAGTTACTCATGTTGTGTCAGTTTTTCATTCTTGTTATAGCTGAATAATATTCCATTTTATTTTATTGTATATTGGCTGTTTGCTTATCTCATCATCTACTGAATAACATTTGAACACTGTGAGTAGTGTTGCTATGAGGATGCACGTACATGTATTTAAGATCCTCTTTCCAATTCATTGTAGTATATATCTTAGATTGGATTGCTAAGTCATATGATAATATTTTTGAGGACCTGCCAGACTTTTCCACAAATTCTGAATTGTTTTATAATCCCACTTCAATATACAATCTTTTCAGTTTCTCCACATCCTTGTCAGTATTATTTTCAATGAAACAATGGCTATTCTAATATATGTGACATGGTAATTCAGTGTTGTCTTGATTTTCATTTCCATAATGACTAATGATGTTTAATGTTTTCTTATCTGCTTGACCATTTGTGTACCCTGCTGGAGAAATATCTGTTCAAGTCTTTTGCCTGTTTTTAAATTTTCCTGAAATCTCACTTAAATTTTGTCTTCTCACCTTTTCAAAACCTTCAGTGGCTCTGTAACATATTTCTTTAAGCTTGATTTTTTCAATGTAATTTTTGAGGTCTTTATAATCTGACTATTAACCAAACTTACATTCTATTCAAATATTTTTGTTGAGGCTTTCCTCTAGAGCTAGCACTTCTAAGCTCTTTACATGCATTATTTCATCCATATGTAGCCCATGTGATAAGTCCTTTTATTACCCCCTTTCTGATACAAAAAACTTAAGGCACAGAAGTTAACATGCACAGGATAATGCAGCTAGAAAGTGCCAAAGGTTAGTGCTGAATGTTGCACTTAGAATCACTCTGTTTTGATTTGGTGTTTCCCAGTATTTGTAAAAAGCTTTTATGTTTCTAAAGTTTTCTTGGCTGGAATGATTTGTTTAAAATCATTAGTTAAGCTGTGAAGAATATGATATACTGTGATGTACTGTGATGATACTTTAACAAATTCATGAGTGAGTTTTGGTTAGTTTACTTAAAAAATATTATAGAAGAGCTACATTGGGAGGCTTACCAGGAAAATACAGATAAGAAATTTCATTTGGTGAATGTTGTCTTTATTAGGTGTCTGAACTCAGGACAGGAGCTGCAGAGGGACTAGCTAAGTTGATGTTCTCTGGGCTTCTGCTCAGTAGCAGGATCCTTTCTCGTCTTATTTTGTTATGGTACAATCCTGTGACTGAAGAGGATGTTCAGCTTCGGCACTGCCTAGGTGTGTTCTTCCCCATGTTTGCTTATGCAAGCAGGTAAGCCATGTTGATATGAGTTGAGGTACTTACTTTCACCTCCCCATGAATTGTATCATATCATTTTGTAAGATACTCTTTCTTGTCAGTAAATAATGCAATAGGAAGAACTTACATAGATTTGATCTACCTAAATGAAGATTTACTTTATCTTGGTGGGATGAATGCTGTACCTAGAATTTTTAGACTTGTGCTTTTCTTTCCTTGGGTAATATTCTACCAATATACTTTCAAATTGTTTTTCAATAGGACAAATCAGGAGTGTTTTGAAGAAGCCTTTCTTCCAACTCTGCAAACATTAGCCAATGCTCCTGCATCGTCTCCTTTAGCTGAAGTGGATATCACAAATGTTGCTGAATTGATTGTAGATCTTACAAGACCAAGTGGATTAAATCCTCAGGCCAAGAATTCCCAAGATTATCAGGTGGATGAATATGTTAGTTTAAGGACAGTGCACATAATAACTGTATGCAGATCTTTTTTTTTGCAAAAGAACTTCTCATAGATTGTTTGAAATAGTGAGGGAGATGCCTATTGATTTTGAGAATTCTGTCTTTAGAGTGGTGTATAACGACACAGTACAAAATGAGACAGAAGTCTTGGGAAATATGGAAAGATCATATTAAAATAGAAGTAGTCCTTCCATGTTTGCTGAAAAATTATTAAAAATTCTTCACCTTCTCTATCCTCCTCCCCACTGAGTCCTGGCTGTTGATCCTTGACTGTGTTATCAAGGACTGACTGAATTTTCAAATGTAAACTTACCTGTGATGCTGCCATTAAGAAAAGGAACAATTCAAATAACAGAATTTGAATAAAGCATATATTTGGAGAAGAAAAGTCAACTGCAGACTGACCCACAAAATAACTTTGCTGGGTCTGAAAAGCCCTTAATTTCCTTTGATGAAACTTCTTGTGTTTTTAAATTTAAAGCATTACTCATGATTTCAGATGCTAGTTGAAAGTTGAAGACACTATTTTCTGCTTTGTGTTTGATATTTAGTAACTATACTCTTCATAGTACTCTATGCTGTAGGGAAGAACAAATTACAAAGGATATGTGTCAATATGTGGTAAAGTGATTATAGCTACAAAGTACTTTAGATTTTTGGAAAAGGGTTAGACTCATGAGATAGTGTGCTTAGTGGAGCATTAATAATTTTAAAACTCATTTGAGTAAAAAAAGGGACATCATTAATAAAGCTGTTAAATATATTGTATGATTAGGATATAGAATCTTATAGAAAATAGCAGTACAAAGTAAAAATGAGAAAAATTAGTATTGTTTAAAAAAACTTATGGGTGGAAGAACCTAAAGGAAGGAGATCAAGATGCAAGGGCAGGGGAAGAGTCCAAGCAAACTCTCTAAAACCTGACAGGAGCTATTCTGTGTAGCTCGATTGGGGATGCTATTGTGCCAACATATGGGGGTGGGAGGGAAGTAGACCAGGTGACAGGGCCAAGGTGAACTGAAGTAGAGCCTTGCAGTGATCACCAAGTGAGCCTAAGCACTGGGATGATCCTCTCAGTTGTTCAGATTGAAACAAGCTAGAGCACTGTACCTGTGTACTGGAAGCTGGCTGGTCTTTAGGGGAAGAGGTGTGATGGAGCAGAGCCCGCTCTCAGCCTATCTCAGGTCTTCTTTGTTCAGAACTTCAAGGCTAAAACTTGAAGCACCAGGGAAATACTGAAAGGGGTGATTTGTACTTTGTCAGAGCTTTCGCTGTGAGAATTTGAAGAGGAGCTTCTTTTGGGAATAGGGAGGTGTTAAATTTCATCATAAACATTTTGCATTTGGGATTAGAAGTGCAGAATTGTAATCATAGCATTTTCATTTTTACAAAGATTTTTCTCTTGAAATTTCTAGACCTTCTCTGTACATGACAACTTGGCTATAAAAATTTGCAATGAAATTTTAACAAGTCCATGCTCACCAGAAATTCGTGTCTATACAAAAGCTTTGAATTCTTTAGAACTCAGCAACAATCTTGGAAAAGATCTTCTGGTTCTACTGAATAAGATCCTGGAGGTAAAATAGTTTATTTCTCTTAGTTAGCTTGAGTTTACATTTATCAAAGTAGAATTTATATGGCTACACTAAATTATAGATTTTAGTTGATTGTGGTTTTGTTAACTGAAATATTCATGAATTTCATGAAGCACATGAATATCTTTGAACAGTTAGACATTGGTATAATCTTTCTTTAACTTTGTTCTAAACTTTAAACAAACTTTAAACTTTGTTTTCAAAAGTTAATAATTTTTTTTCTTTTTAAATAGCAAATAAAAGATAGAACATGTATAAGAGCTTTGGAGAAAGTCAAAATTCAGTTAGAAAGAGGAAATAAAGAAGTTGGTGACCAGTCCGTAGCAGCACAGGATGCCAGCACGACTACAGCTGTTTTTCAAAATGAAGATGGTAATGACACACTGACTGAATATCATTTTCATCTTTACTAAGATAAATTTTTTTCCTCCTTTAATGCATTTGGGTTTTTTTTTTGAGGTAGGTTCTCACTTTGTACTTCAGGCTGGCCCTGAGCTCAGCCTCAGACTCACATCACAGCAATCCTCCTGCCTCTGCCTTCCAAGTGCTGGGATTACAGGCGTGAGCCACCACACCTGGCATTGTGGTATGTGGTACTTATTGCTGCTGGGTGTGAGTCTCCACGCCCAATATTGTATGTGGTTCCTGGGGATCTAACCCAGGTCCTTGCTCTTGCAAGACAGGCGCTGGAACCACTGAGCTAAATCGCCCGCCCTGGTGTATTTGGGTTTAAGAATCTGTGAAAATCTTTTTCAGATTAACCTTCTTGAGAAAGACTACTACTGATTTTTTATTCTACTTTTAAGTTTAATTGCATAGATTTGTGACTACATAGCCATCTTATCGGTTTTGTTTCCTACTACTGTACATGCATTTATTTTGGTACAGTGATGTACATAAGTTGCTGTTAATAGGGATGTTTGCCATTTAGATGAAAAGATCATCTAAAATATTGTGGTACCTTTGTCTATGAACTTTATTTTTACAGTTTTGGGGAATATGGGTATGTTTGTGTTTGTGTGGAAAGATGGCTGGGGTCATGTTTACCAACCAATGCAGAGTTTGTGAACAGAAGCAAAATTTTTCCAAATGCTTTTGTTTGCAAACAAAGCATTTGTGAACTGAGACATTACTGTACTTCATAAGACTTTTACTTACACTGTTGAATTATTTCCTTTAATAGAAAGGAATAAAGAAGTATACATGACTCCTCTTAGAGACGTTAAAGCAACTGAAGGATCAAAATCCATTCAACAAAAGACTAACAGAGGTATATGCAATGAATACTTCTTAAAACTTTAGTTTTATCTTCAATGAAAAATGTTTTATCTGTCAAATTTTCTTGTTTTTTCTTTACAGATAAACATACTTTCTTTTTAGTTATTTCACTTGAGAAATTGATTTAATATTACAAAAATCAGTATTACTCCATGTTTGACAGAAATGTACAGAAGATCATATTGTAAAGGACAATTTGATTTAAATTAGTATTTGATAATAGTTTTATATTATTAGTTGTGTCTGATTCTGTATACTACTAAGCATTTTTCTATCTTTTCCTGTTATTTTTTTCATTTTCTTCCTTTTACCATCATATTTCATGTTTTTCCAATCATTATTTGTTTCTGAAGGGATATCCAATAATATAGGATTTGTTGGAATAAAGTAAATATTTACTGCTAAGGGATCACTTGGAAAAAAATTTGAATTCAAGGTTTTTTTATTGTTTTATTATTTACTTGTTACAAAAGCAGTGCATGCTTATTACAGAAGGATCAGAAAGTACATCCAAGCAAACTACTATGAAGAACACTAAAAATCCCACCCCATGATCCAACCATGATTGTAGTCTTTGAAAAATATTAAAGACCTTTTCTAAGCAGATTTTAGGGTTTTTTCCTAAAATGGAATCTGGCTATACTACTATTTTGTAACCAATCAGTTATTTAAACATCCATTACTAGATATTGCTCCAAATTATTCCCATATTGTTGGATGCTCTCTTAGAGATAAATGTGTTACTAAAAGCCAATCAGTAAGGTATGGAGGGGAAAACAGAGAGTGAGTATGACTAGGGTGTAAAATTTTCAAATAAATGTCACTTGAACAATTTGGTTTTGATAGTTTACTTACTAATATACATAATATACCTTAAGAATGAATTCTATCCTTTAACAGTCCAACTTTTACATTCTGTATTTTATTCTAAATAAGGAACATCAAGACCAGATTTTGTCATCTTTAACTTACAAAATTTCTAGCAAATGGAATTTTTGCAACTGCCAGAATATAAAGGCTGTAGTTTTTTACTGAAATGTATTTTAGGACACATATTAATTGGCTATGGAGATATTTAAATATTTTATAAGAAGCCAGTACTGTGAGCCTGTAATCCCATCCATTCTGGTGGTTGAGGAGAGAGTTGTTGGGGCTGAGACTCTTGGTGACACCCTGTCTTAAAAAAAATTAAAGTTCTATTTTTTTCATGCCCTCTTCATGAGTTTAACCTACCTTTCTAATCTTTTTTTTATTAATCTCTCCATATACAGTGTACTATAGCCATAAAAAGTAGTTGTAAAATATGTTTTCTGTATGCTCTGTATCCATATGCACAGAACTAAAATTTGCTGCTTAATTACTTGCTTATACTATTTTTCCTTGCCTATTACCAGTGCTTAATAGAGTAGTGCATGTTTTAATCTTGCTTATAGTCTCTTCCTCTGTGATATACTGATAATTACCATCAAGGTGTCTGGTTGTAAGAAGGAAATGTGTTGAAGAGAATTGTATTACAAAAAGGAATTATACAATTTGGAGACTCGATTGAAAAATGTAAGCAACTGATAATAAAATTTCCATAATTATACTATCTTTAAGGACGGAGAAAAGGGACAATGTCATCTAGGACAAATAGAAGACATCATACTGCTGAGACTGACTCTGAAAGGTATGCCCTGTCTAGATATATAAAGAAGCCTATCGTTTTTTTCTTTGTGTCAAGTAGTAGAAAAAATTTAATTTTTTCTGTGAGAGCTTAATATATAACAAGATAGTAAAAATTATGAATAGCTGTGACTTTAATACAGTCAAATTCCATTTGTGTATCAAGAGCATTTGGCTTTTATGGCTTGTATGCTTTTGCCTGTTGGCTGTCATAGCCTTCAGTATTTAAGCAGTCGTTAGTATGTACTCTCAATTTACATTTCCATACATTCTCCTAATTACGTGTCATTCCTCAAATCAGCAAACTCTTGATTTAGGTAACATTTCAATTTTCTGCATTTATAGTAATAGAACAATTATGTCTCTACTTTGAATATATTTGTGGTTTGTGTGATAAACAGTATTTGAGTTTCTGTCAATTAAGCCACTGTTGAAACAAGTTTGTAGCTGTCTTGAATTCATCTGTTCATTGTTAGAATAACAATGTGTTTGTACTACATATCTTTATATTAAGCCTTGGCTAAACTTTATAATTTTCATTACAAAATTTTAGTGTTTCATTTCCCTGTATAGTGCCAGGTTTTAACAATATATAACAAACGAGCTAGGTTTTCCATGATCCACTTCGTTGGATCACCAGTGTATTCTGGTTATTATTTGAGATTTTAGTTGAAGCTTGGTGGAATGAGGCCATCAATTACACTCTGATAGAATGTCAGTGAGAAACAAAATGTTTTATTTATAAATAAATGAGTTTTAAATCTCTTATCTAAAGTGATGTGTTTTTAACATCTGTTTAGTGACCATGAAGTTCCAGAACCAGAATCAGAAATGAAGGTGAGATTACCAAGACGAGCCAAAACAGCAGCACTAGAAAAAACTAAACTTAACCTTGCACAATTTCTCAGTGAAGATAAAAATTAGGAGAGATACTGGAGCTGGGATCCTTTAAATTTATGTTCATTTTTAAAAATAAAGTTATGCTTCTGTCAAAAATCAGAAGAAGTCTGTTTTTTTCCTGAAGATTCCGCCATGCATTGTCACCTGACTTTGGCCTGTACTAAATGAAGCATTAGGACACCCTAAGTGTTTTCCAAGATCATCAGCATCAGCCACACAGATTTCCTTTATCACAAGCAGAAGTGGGCCTAGAAATCTGCTTTTAAAAAGGCTTCCTAGGTGGTTCTTATGAAATCAGGGCATTATGAAAACTTAAAGGTAACTAGCTAGCTAGTGGCTGAATTTGAGAAGCTTACACTTAAAATGAAGCAGATCCAACATAGAAGGAAATGCTTAACATGCAGTGACATTTCAAGGGAAAGAGAAGTGTCACAAACTGGTCAGAAAGGAGCTTATTACCCATGAGGAAGACTGGTATAGTGAACCAAAGTGCTTACCATCCAGGCAGAACAGTAATTTTGGCAATCTCATGTTTTTGGTATGGCTGCCTATGTGAGTGTCTCTTCTAAAGTACATTTGGGACCCACTATTTGTGAATGTCAGTGAGTTAGACATCCACATGTAAATTACGAAGCTGCTTTCTGCTTTTGGCATAACAAAATAATAAATATGTGAAAAATAACAGTGGGAAGAGAAGTTTTAGTATTCTAATTTGGGAGCACTTTTTCTTCCCTATCAATTTCATTTCTCATCTTTTGAATCCCGCTGATTATCTTTTCCTCTCTATTATTTAGAATGCAAATGTCCTAACATGGATCTGTTTTAGTTAATTGTGCTTATTTAGATTTACTTACTAGAGGTTATTAAGGTAATGTTCTAAGATGGAGATAATATTGCTGCTTTTTATAACCAAATTGCTATATTATTTACATATATGTGCTTTGTAGAACTCAGAAATATAAAAGCAGTAAAAATCTCAAAGCAAGAATGCTTATTAAGCAAAAGGAAAAGGCAGGTATGGTAATGATATAAATCAGTGAGAAACATGATTGTTCTTCATGCTGTTGGCTGTTTTTTTTTTTTTTTTCTTTCCTGTGCTTTGAATTCTGTACATCTTTTGTCAAATCCCTGCCATTTTAAAGAGAACTTTTGGGAGGGGTAGGAAGAAAGAAGGACCAAAGCAGTGCATGAATGTGCTGTAAGTCTAGAGACAATAAACTAAAATTCCATTTGCACGTGGCCAAGCCATCCAGAGAAAAGCAGCCATGTCTGTATAAGGACCACTACACCAAAGCTTGCTTTCGATGGCAGAGAAAGACAAATTTAAGCACCAGATCTTTAGTATTTTTACTATTCAAATTTTGGACAAAGTCACATAGCCAGTGCTCAAGATATGCTGTCCATTATTAGAATAAAGAATATTATCCTGTTCCTAAATTATTCCTTTAAACTTTAAAATAATTCGTTAAAATACAATAAAACCAACAATTATAAATCCATCTACCATTTTTCACTCAAAATTGGTAACTTATGGCAACAAGACGGTGTTCCTGTAAAACTACCAAGAGGCACAAGTTTGCTGAAGGGTAAACATGCAATTGTGCCATTACTCTTACAGCCAATGGAGAAAGAGAACTGATCAACTTCAGTTTGAATGGAAACATGCTATCTGATGATAAATTATGGTTGATCTTCTACACATACTAACTTTGAAAGATGTTTACTTCCAAGAGATCCTTTTGTCTTTCTTTTTACCAATTTGCTTCGAGGTAGTTGGTATCCACCTGTTAGACAAACTGTTCATGGGTCAGGTCACCATCACAAATCTGAATAATACTAGTTTTCTAGGTTACATGATGTGTGGTATATTAAAACTTTGTGCAATGAAGAAAAACTGGGGACAGTCATGTATTTAAAAACAAAAAAATCACAAAATACCATTAAAAAGAGAAACATCAAAATCTATACTGCAAAATTCCACAATGGTCTGGTGTATAACATGTAAAAAAATACAAAGAATATAATAAAAATGATTAATGCTCATGATTTAATATAAAGACATCACAGGACTAGAAATATTTCAAGATCAATTGGTAAATACTTATTCAGAAAGAATAGTCACATACAAAATAAGAACTGCAATCTATTTTTCTTCACTTTTGAGATTTTGGTTATGAACTGTACAGCTCGCTAGAGATGCTGCTGTCAAATTCAGATTCCATTCAGCGGGGCGATTAAGGCACATCTTAATTGGGCTCAAAGGGCAACTTGCTGTACTCCCATCAGACAAATTCAGTTTCTCATCGGTTTTCATTTGTAGCATGCTGAAAAAAAAAAAGTATAAGGCATTTTAGTTTTCTTTACTTTGAAATAAATCAACCTTCTAAACGAAAATTCAGTAGTACTCTTTGGACCTGCACACATGAAAACACAACTTTATCTCTTTGTCCGGAACGGAATACAGTGAGTTTTGCTATATGAAAGCTGGGAACCATTTAGTCCCATCACTGGACAAATACTGCATATATGAATTACATCAGTGTATATTAGCAAAGACTCTTAGTCTGTTGTCAAGACTCAACTTTTCACTTGTTCTTTAGTGTTTCAGTATCACAGCCACTTTGAGAAAACCAGGAATTAGTGCTAGTTGAATGACTGCTGCGTTCTAAGCATATTCATATACCTCAGTTCATCTGATAACAAAAGGTACATGTAATGATAAAAATTAGTCTGAGTTAAAGACAGATATCCTGAATCATACTGTCCACGTCCTGGCATGGAAAAGAAAATCCTTGATTTTTCCCTTCTAGGTTATCCACTAGCCCTCTCTCTGATAAATCATCAGTAGTAGCGAAGTGGTACTGTTGCACTGATGGAACAGGCTCAAGTTGTCTAGACTGTCTGGTGGCCAGCTCATCAGAGGAAGACATGTGGCTTCCATTACTCCGGTGCCTGCTCCAAAGAACATTTATATTGATGGAAAAGTCATGGGCTCTGTTTAGTTGGTGAGATCTCTTCAAAGTGGTCAAAGGATGAATCTTTTTTGGGCAGACAGCTCATGAAACAGTCTCATCTGCTGAATGTTGCTTCCATCTTGGGAACTTTGCCTTTAATTTTGCTTAAGCAAACTTGCTTTAAAGTCTAACCCAAATTTCACATTTTGATCATGTTCTTGGTATGTAGTAGAAAACTGAATTTGATTGTAAACTTCTAGGTTCTCCACTGTTGCGTCTGATAAGTCCTTATACATTTGAATGAAAGAAGGTTAATATTTTTGTATCTCTGGAAATAACATAGTAGCTGCTCACCTGAAATTCAATAAACAGTGCTGGCTTTGGCAGCACATATACTAAAAAGTCAGTAAACAAATCATGAGACATCTGGAATAGTACAATTCTACAGAATCAATAAACTTGAAAATCCAAAGGGTAGCAAGTCTGCTCTTATGTTTAATCCACATGTAATCCTTAATTTTAAATATTAGACTTACATACTATTCAGTGGCATGCTCATGTGCTGTTAATTCTGGCTAGTTGAACTTCACTACATTCTTAATCTTTCTCAACTGTGTATGAATCCTCCAACAGGAAAGAAAGGAGAGAAGTCCCTAGTATGTGATTTGGTAGAGCTGGGCAATAGCAACATACAGATTCCAGTAACACTGTGATTCCTCCTTGAAGCATCAGTCAACTGACCCCTCGGACCTCCCACAAGCCATCCTCTCACATTACTGTACACCATCATCTTCTTCACCAGTTTCTCCCCAAACAGTCCTAGTTGCGCTGAATCACATGGTTTCAATTTGTATAACCAGATACTAGGCAAAATGACAAAATATAGGTTCGCTTACTCCTCATCAAAGTAGTTAAAGATCTGAGACTAACAGGAACATACTCAAATCATTTTACTTTTTATTTTTATTTTTTTTGAGACAGGGTCTCACTTCATGGTTCAGGCTGGCCCCAAGCTCAGCCTCAAACTCACATCACAGCAATCCTCCTGCCTCTGCCTCCTAAGTGCTGGGATTACAGGCGTGAGCCACCACGCCGGCACTGTGGTATGTGGTACTGGTTGCTGCTGGGTGTGAGTCTCCATGCCCAGTATGGTATGTGGTTACTGAGGATTGAACCCGGGGCCTTACACTTGCAAGACAGGTGCCAGAACCACTGAGCTAAATCCCCGGCCCTCAAAAATGTATTTTTAAAGATATTGTTTCCTCCCTGTATAATAAATACTTGAGTCTTTTTAATAGGTATAGAAAATTCTACTCTATGGCTATTTTGTAACATATCTCATTAATCTCAATGACTGGGCCAACTATTTAAATCTTTTCCTTAAGAAACAATGATAAAGCTGGGCATGGTGGTACATGCCTATAATCCCAGCACCTAGGAGGCTGAGATAGAAGGATCACTTCGAGTTCAAGGCCAGCCTGCATTACAAAGTGAGGCTCCATATCAAAAAAACCCAAAACAATGCTATAATGAATTTTTAATAACATGTCAGTGTATGTACAAAGTTGATGTCTAGGAGTACAGGAACTGGGTCAAAATATGCTTTAGAATTTTTGACAGATACAGTACTCTCATTTGTTGCAGGGTACACATTCTAGATTCCAGTGTGTGCCTACAGTCTTTCTATACTTATGATAAATTTTAATTTCTAAATGAAGTACTGACAGTAAATATATGCTGACAGTTAAATGACTAACGGGAGGTGGCACAGTGTGTGTGTCAGGTGGATGACCTGGCTCCTGGGCATGATGGGGTAGTGTTGGATTTTACCCTCAGAACACAGGCAGTTTAAAACTTAGAACTGCTCACCTCTGAGATATCTGTAATATTTTGGGGGCATGACTGACTCTGTGTAACTGAAACTGAAAATTAAAACCACAGATGGAGGCCAGCTCCTGTACTATCACCAAGGCACCATTTCACACTGACCAATGAAGTGTAAAAATGGTCTTTCCTCACTCTCTAACCAAAGATGGATAATAAAATTTGTAATTGTTGAAAATTTGTGAAATTAAAAAAGTGGCTGTAATTATTTTAATTTGCACTTCTCTAGGATGGTTAAGCATGCTTGTATGTTTATGCTTGTATGCATTTCTTTTTTGGTGGTGATACGAGGATTGAACACAGGGCCTTTTGTGTGCTAGGAAGCACTCTGCCACTGAACTACATCCCCAGAGTTATCATTCATTCATTCATTTTTATCCTGAGTAGCTAGGATTACAGGCATGCGCCAGTGTACTTGGCTTTTTGTGTTGCCAGTGGGATGATAATCTTATCCTTGTTACTATGTACTTAGAAAACATAATCCTTTGTTCTATGATGTTTTACAATCTCACTCTGTCCTACCCACACCAGTTTGTTAGTTATAGCTTATATCTGCTGGTGATAATTTTGTAATGTATCCATTTAAAGTTCTATGCCATCAGATTTACCTCTTTCATTTCACAATTTCATATTTTATACCATGAATAGAAAGCAAATAAACACATGTAAATCATGGGAAAAGGGGTGCTGTCTATCTGTATCTTAGACTGAGATGAATGGTGAGAAGAGGGCTGGTAAACAGAGTGGTACTTGAGAGTAAAGAGGGAATGAATGTAAAGAGCTGACGTCAAGTTTTGAGATTAATCCCTGACCTTGGAAAAATAATATCATTCAGTCTCATTTACTTCCCCTGTAAGAAAAACAATGACAGCTTCCCTGCTTACCCTATAGAGCTGTCATGACTAAGGAAAGCCAATTAATAAGCTTTAATAATGAACTATACACAAATACAAGGGTTATTTAACCTTGTATAGTTGGTGAAAGGAGGATGTGGAAGGACAGCTATATTCTGTGGAAGGACAGCTCCTGTTTTTATCAAACTAGATACCTAAATGGTAGGTGTTATGGTCTGAGTCTAGATGTCCCCTCAAAGCCTCAAGTAGTGGCTCAGTCGAGAGTGTGTGATGCTGGGATGAAGGGTGTGTGATCACCAAACCACTATACTGATTAGTTTGGCACCACCCTAATCCTGGTAATGTGAAGATGCTATCAAACTGTTGTTTTGCTACTGCCTGTCTGTCACGAACTGTTGTCCCTCAGCCAACCGGCCATGGAGTCAGCTGATTAAGGATGGAAGCCTCCATAAACTGTGGGCCAAAGAAACCTTTCTCCCTTTAACTTTGGGTGTCGGGTATTTTGTCTCAGCAATGAGAAAAGTAACACAGTAGATGGGTTAGTTAGGCCAAAAGCAGTGTGAAATGGTCATCCAGAGGTCTAGGACTATTTCCAGCACTCAGGAACCTCATGGGCCGGAACAGAGGCCATCTCTATTATCTGAATGGAAGCTTATAGAGCATGTGCATTGTAATACATAAAAGATGGAAACTTTTTGAAGGCAACATTAATTATCATTTGTGATTTCAATTGGTTACTGCTAATTACAATTTTAACAAAAAAACTAATAATGTATCTAGCTGTAATAATTCTAACTTTACTTGTCACCGAAGATATATGATGGTTCCCTCCTGTCATCACAGACAGTAAGCCTCAGTGTTAGCTGATTTTCAGGGAAACATACTTGGGTGTGAGCCACCAAGGTCTGAAAACATCACTTACAGTATAATTATTACATGTTAGGAATTGTACTAAGAGGCTTTTTCTTTTTTTTTTTTTGAGATAGGAGTTTCCCTTTCTAGTTAAGAGTGGTTCCAAACTCAATATGTAGCCAGGCTAGCCTTGAACTCACACCAATCCTGCCTTTGTCCCTCTACTGGTAGATTACAGGTGTGAGCCACCATGCCTGGCATTGTAATATGTGGTACCAGGGATTGAACTTGGGACCTTGCGCTTGCCAGGCAGACGCTGGAATCACTGAGCTAATACCCCACCCTAAAAGGTTTTTTAAAGAAAAATAGTACCTCACTCAAGCATCTAAGCATCACCTACTGAACACCAAGAACTAAAATGGCTTACTTAGTCACATAGCTAATAAATGAAAGTCTGTAGCCTGACGATGTACTACCTGATGCTGCACCCCCTTTTTTTAAAAAAAAAATTGAATCTTTATTGGCACATTATATATACACCTCATGATCACACTCAACTCTTGGGTTGTAATCCTGTCATGATTCTCTCATGCTAAGAACATGTAAGATGTGGACAAGTGTGTGGTTTACAGGTATGAAACAGAAACCTAAGGGCTACAGCAGTAGCCCCCATCCAGGAAAGTCATATATTTAGTACATATGGGATTTTTTTTTCCTACCAATAGCTAAAAAGGAGTTGCTACTCCAATTTTTGAGGGAAAAATGTCATGAATTGATGAACATGTTTTGGCAAACCAGCATAAGTATTTATTAGGGCAAGAGGCTTCAGAGTACACAAGTCCATCTTTTCAGAGGGAGAAACAACCACAGATGAGCTGGATTTGGGTCCAGGACCTGTATGTTGAGTAGTTACTGTAAGATACCTCACTCCATCACATTTAAACTCATCTATCTCCAAATACTGAATGGTGATGTACATTTCCTTGGAAGTAGAGTCTTTTAAATGTTGACAAAGTAGAAATTCACTGGAGAACTGTTACAGCTCAGTTTTGTTCTGTATTCTGCTGCCCACCAATCTATCCACATATGAAAAGGTCATTAAACACATGAGGTTGGATGAGAGAACTGCCATGAAGTAGACAGGTGAGTGTCCAGTGAGGGGCTATAGAAATGGTCACTAGCATGCTGGACTACAGCTTTGAGGAGGCCTATGAGGCCCTTGCCACAAACAAGCTTTCATTTCTCCAAGGAGTTGGTGTGTGCCCATCAGCAGGACTATGTGAAGAAGGAGCAAGGTTCATCCATCCTTCCCTCAAACTTAACAAGACCTAACAGATCGGGAACACAGAAAGGGTACACCGGTGTTTTCAGTGGCAGCAGTGTGGTAAGGAGAGAGGGTTAGAGGTATCATGAACTACAGATAAAACACAGCTTGTGCTAAGTGTGAAGGGAGCTCTGAGCACAAAGGGACTGCAGAGAAGGGAAAGGTCAGTGCTTGCAGACTGAGAGGCCAGAGGAAGAAGTATCTGAAACAGCAGTTAGGGATGAGGATTTTAGTAAACAGGCTGAAGGACTGTAGAGTCCAATTCTGACTCCGAATCTAGCTAAATACAACATTCTTCAATCTTTCTAGACTTAATTTAACTGGAAGACAAAGACGATGGAAGCTTCCACTTAAGACTAATGAGATTCTTTCCCAAGTTTATGCAAAACATTGGCACAGAGAATAGCATACATGTAACATTTCTGACTAATGACTGGATGGTTAATACATTCAATAAATATGCTTTGATGTTAGTGTTGTTAACAACAACAAAAATCACAAAATGGTATAAGTGCTTTTATCAGAGATAAGGTATGACAGATATGCATAGGGTTTATTTCTGCAGTTTCTACCATATTAGGTAGTTTGCATAAGTTTTGTAGGAGGTAATACAATAATTTGTGTACAATTGACATAAATTTAATTTTTAATCTTTGGGCTTAAAGAGGGGTCAAATGTGCAAAATCTATAGGCTCTATATAGTAAACAGTCTGCCTAGGTGATTACAAACTCTAAATTTGAGCAAATCTTTCTCAGCAAACTGTAAGAGATTACATAATTTTTTAAAAGTTTGTTTCAAAAATTTAATTTAACCTCTATTTCTTGTGGGGGGGTTGCTGTGTCGTTCTGTTTTTTTAGGGGTGGTATTGAGACAGGAAATCACTTTATAGTTCACACTGGCCCTGACCTCACTAGGTAGCCCACGCTTGCCTCAAACTTGCAGCAATGTTCCTGCCTCTGCCTTCCAGGTGCTGGGTTTACAGGCCTGAACCTCCATACCTGGCTTAACCTCCATTTTTAAAGCCATAATTTAATTAGGACACTGGTGAAAAGCATTGGTAGATTAAGCAGATTTTACAGTTTTCTTGACTTATGATTATTTGAAGGACTAGAAAAATATGATGGTTAAAAGGAACACTTTGGAGTCCAATAGTTTTGTAATTCTGTAATTCATGCTATGATTTGTCTCCTAAAGGTTCATGTGTTGAAAGCTTATTTCAATGTAATAGTATTGAAAGTGGAACTTCTCAGGGGAAGAGCTTAGTAGTACTCGTCTGGGTCATGACTGCCTTCTTCAAGGGAATAATGCCAGTGCTGGCAACAGTAGGTTGTTATGAACAAGTGATGGCAACCTACAGCTCATGTGCCACAATGGGCTTTTTGTATCACTGCAAGTTCTCAACGTTTTGTCATCACAGTTATGAACAATCAAGCCTAGCTCCTCCTCAGTCTTCTTTGCCTCTTGCTCCCTTCCTCTTGCTTTTTCCCCTCCCTCTCTCTTGCACATGCTCCCACCTGAGTAGAAATCTGTGCTGACTTTATGCTATTGAACCTCCAGAACTGTGAAGTACATAAGCTTCTCTTTTTCACAGACTGCTGAGTTTCAGGTATTTTTGTTATAGTTACATGGA
This sequence comes from Petromus typicus, assembly GCA_004026965.1. Lineage (NCBI taxonomy): Eukaryota > Metazoa > Chordata > Mammalia > Rodentia > Petromuridae > Petromus > Petromus typicus. The sequence continues at coordinate 71,640 of PVIR01002465.1, read as the reverse complement.
ATGGACTCCAGCAATCCTAGATTTGCAATTTGCTTCAGCTAGTTTTAGAAAAATTATGTCACATTAAATTTTGATGTAAAGACGATACAGAAACTGGCACAGAAATCTATACATGTACTTAATATGTAACGAGCAACGATAGAATAAACCATAGACATTAGGGCTTTACAGGAAAACATCTTAAATGGAAAGAACAGTTTTCTACTGACAAACATGATGCGTATCTCAATGTTTAGTTGAATGGAAAAACATTCCATCAAGGGCATAAACCTAGTCATTTTCAGAATCCATGAACAATTTAAACTGCTATGCAATGTAAAAATGACCCTTGGTCCAAAAGACTTTTCTTCAATTGCCTAATGAACTTGTTTATTAAATTAGTGCAACAAGCTGAACTGTGTCTCATGTAAAATGACAAGTTTCTAACATCCAGGATCTATACAATTCAACTTTTCTGAAAAGAATAAAAGAGCCTCGGGGTGTAGCTCAGCGCCACAGAGCCTACCTGGCAAGAGTAAGGTTCTGGGTTTGATTCCCAGTACCAAAAAAAAAAAAAAAAAAAGTGGGGGGGAAGACCTATAAAAAGAACTTTTACTAATTCAAAATTTAAAGGAATAGCATGTTGATAATTTAAAATAATACCAACTAACAGTAGAAGCCCACAGAACCTGAGCTGATTTAGCTGGTCGCTAAACTTGCCATCACCATTTCCTTACCATCTCTTTCCTGAAGCCACACCAGTGTGGCTTGGGCTTCCAGTACTTTAACCTTTAACTCAATGAAAACAGCACTCACTGAAATCACTATGACATACACAGTGATAAATTAAATGACCTTCGGTTCCTATATTTTTTCTTTCTTGGCAACATTCATTTAGTACTGCTGCCATTTCCTTTCCTGTGGGCTTGTGTCCCACCATCCCTCCAAATTGCTGTGCTGAAGCTGTCACTACCAAGCTGATGGTATTTGGGTTGGGCCTGTAGGAGGTAATTAAGGCAAAGTCATAAAGGTGGGGCTTTAATCTGATAGGAGTGGAATCCTCTGAGGAGGAGATGCCAAGTCCTCTCTACTATCTGAGGACAGTGAGAAGGTAGCTGCTCTGCATGCCAGGAAAGGAACCACCCAATGTACAGACACAGGTCTTTTACTTTCCAGCTACCAGAACTAGGAAAGTCAGCTTCTGTGTTTTATTATTCAGTCTGGGGAAATCTGTTGTGGAAGTCCAAGCAGAAAAAGTACTCTCTTCCTTCAAAGTCACTTCTTTGGGGCTTCAGGATCAAACACTCTATCACTTTCCTCTGCCTTATCCACTGCATGTCATCTGCTCTAACACTGCAATTTCTCAAGAATGTCCTAGGCATTAGTTTCTGCTCATTCTTTAAAAGTATTTGCCTATATTTAGATTCCATAATCAATGATTTGTACCTTAGCTCAACTCCACTCACAGCTTATGCATTACCTCTTCACAAAGGATTTCCCCAACTAAACCTAAGGTGCACAACACCAAGAAACTCCTACCATCCAGTATCATGAACACAGAACTTGTCACTACTTTATGGTTTCTCCTACTGGTATGCAAGCTCGAGAACAGAGAACCTTATTGGTCTTGTTCAGCACTGCATCTCCAATACTTGGTATACAAAAAGTGGATGAATAAATCTGGGAGGGATGGACACTTCTGTAATCGTAGCACTTGCAAGGCTGAGGGAGGTGACTCCAAGTTCAAGACCAGGCTGGGTAATTTAGTAAGACGCTGTCTCATAAACAAAAACAAAACTGGAAAAATTCTTGTTGGAAGAATAAACCTAGAATTTGGGTCATTACATAGTAAAAGAAGTTATATTTCCCTGTTACTTTAAAACAATTTTTATAAAGGAAACAACTAATGGAAAAGATGGCTTATTTAAATATAAATACATTAATAGTATTAAACATGACTAATCTAGTGAAAAGCAAGATTAGACTGGCTAAAAAACAATCCTGAATTATATGCTATGTAAAAGAAATCCCTTTTAAATTTTAAGACACAACCTGATGAAAAATAAAGTTATCAGAAAAGTGATATCAAAATAACACTAGTGAAAGACTGAGAGGAATAGATGTCATAGTCCTCTGCCATCAGATACGAGAAAAAGCAGATTTAAGAGTATGGCAGATCTCCAGGTATAAAGAAGCTCATTTCACAATAAAAAAGAAATCAGTTCATCAAAAGTACATATGAATTATAAATGTGTATGTATCAAATTAGAGAGCTTCAAAATTCATCAAATATAATGTGAAGGAAGTGAAAGGACAAACAGAAAAATCCACACTTCTTACTGTATATTTTGAAATCCTTCTTTTATGTCTAGAGGTTAGCACAGTGAAACTCAACACCAAATGGACTTGTGTGCCAGTGCCCACAATCTGCTTCACTGATGAAGAGAAGAGCATATGAGAGAGCCTACTGGGGGGCTGTAGCCTATACATTATATTGAGGAACACACAGAACATTTATTAGGGTTCAGATAGATCCTGGGACATAAAATAAACCTTAGCTAACTAAAAAAAGACAATTAATACAAAATATATTTTATAACCATAAAATAATTAAGTTAGAAACCAGTTAAAGATAATCTGAGAAATCATCAAATGTTTTGAAATTAAACAACATAACTCTAAATAATTGAGAAATCAGAGAATATTTTCAGTTTAATAAAAATGAAAACAGCACAGCAAAACTCGTGGAATAACAGCTAAAGTTGTGTTTAGAGGAAAATGTACTACACCTACTGTAAAGAGTCAATCCTCTGTCCATCATTATAGCACTCTGTACACCGGTTTTCAAAGTGCAGTCCCTGTGCCAGTGGCACGGGTGGCACTGTGGTCCAGCCCACACTTGCAGAGTCAAGCTCTGGGTGAAGACCAGTTGTCTTTTTTTTCCAATTGTCTTTCTCATCAACCCTCCTGGTGGTTTTCAGAGACCATGCAGTGTGTAAGCTACTGCTGCAGAGTTGAGCAGTTCTCATCCAAGCAAACCATGATAGGCTAAGCATTCACTCTTGCCCTACATCATTCAATTTTGACAATATAATTAGAGATCTTTTAGAAGGGAGAATCTGAAGGTGTTATATATCGTTCCTAAACACTATTTTAATTAAGTGCAATGGCAGGGCACTATACACAAACTTCTTGGCATGGTTTATGAAGACCTGCCTGGTTTATGCCTTTATCACTCTCTCGCTCTCACTATATTTGCCATCATGCTTCTCTTTTATCTCTTGGTTTTAGACACACCAGCCACTAACCAGCCTTTTCATATGTAATTTCCTTCTTCTGGCAAGTCACTGCTATCTGACTGGCTCTCTCACTTTGTCTAGCTAATTCCTATTATCCTGTACAGCTCAGCTTAACAGATATTTCTTTAGGGAAGTCTTCCTTCACTTTCCAGACATAATAAAATCTCCCTATGATAAATTTTCATACCTTTATATACCAGCTGAGAACACATCAGAGGTGTGAAATTATTTTCTCAGTGACTGCCTCTCCAAGTCAATTATGAGGACAGTTATCACGTCTGGTTACCCCCCTGTTTAGCATAATGCCTGGCACACAAGAGACAGACATTTCTGAATGAATACATTATAGAATGTAGAGATACAGAATTTTAAAATTTAGTTGTCTTTATAGAACACCAAAGATAAAAGTAACTAAGTAGCAAACATGAATTTCCCAGGTTGCCTAGAACTCGGAGAGGAAAAAAACAAGACAAGGTTCAATTTACAATGAAACAAAAATAAAGAAAAAAATGACAAGATAAAATCATTTACACACTTCCCTTCCTATTTGTTTGGTAATTAATCTACAGGTAAATTCACTAATATTTGGATAATCAGAGAATGGTCAGATCCACATGAAGAAAACTGTTTACTGTCCAGAAAAAACAAGAAGAAATGGTGACCAAGAGGGCTGGATCAAGAATTTTGAATTCTTAAATGAGGAGATAGACCAGTGTGTTGACATGTGCCTGCAGTTCCAACCATTTGGGAGGCTGAGGCAGGAGGATCACGTTTACTCGCTGAGACCCCATTTCAAACAACAAACAAACAGACAGAAGGAAGAAAATAAAAGAAAGAACAGTTGGACCTCGACGCAGGTGTAAAGTAATGAAATCAGTTTTTTAAGGTAACAGCTAGCTAAGGAAGAAGGCAACCCTTGAACTTACCTTAAACAGAAAAAGCAGGCTTGGAGGCTGCAGCGAGAGAATAAAGATTTACAAAACTGAATAAGCCACATTTATGGCTCCCAACCATCACTCTGATGGATAAAAATTACTGCCCCACAGAAATCAAACTAAACAACTAACATGGCAAATGATGACTGTGTTGGCACAGACAGTAGGATGAATATGAGGATGAACAGGACAGAGTGATTTTAATCTATTTTTTTAAAGCCAGTAAGTACTTTTTCTAGCCACTACATATAAAAGTTGATTTAATAGAAACATTGGAGAGTAAACTTTTTCTGCAAAGAAAAATTGGTCATAAGTATTTTAAATTTTGTAGATCTTATGGCTTCTGTCACAGCTCTCCAGTTCAGACTTTGTAGCACAAATTTAGCAACAGATTATAGGTAAATGAATAAGTATGTCAACGCTTCAATAAAGCTTTATTTACAAAACAGGTCATAGCCAAAATTATGCATTAAATAATTAATTCTGTTTGAAAATGATTCTGTACTCTATATAGTAATATGATGAATCAAATTATCTTTCAAGTTAATACTAATTATGTTGGAAAAGTAAAACCTTGAAATAATGTTTAAAAAGTTCCTTGATTTTTCTCAACACAATATTTAGTAAATCAAAAGAAAAAAAATGGTTGTTTGTTTGTTGAATAAACTGATTGGCTTCTCTATGAGAACATACAGGGCAACTTAGCAAAACAGAATATCCAGAAAACTCAGTAATGATCAACAAAGCAATGAGATGTGAAATATACAAGAAAAATTCTAAGGAAAAAACATCACGACAAAGACTATAAAGTTTTATATTTTAAAAGGGTTTTTGAAAAAATTATAAACTCGTCAAACCATAAAACTTTTACTCAATTCCTAATAAATGGATAAATAATTCAATAATAAATGGAATAGACTTTAAAATATGTAATATTTTATGTAAATTATTTTAATTAAAATATGTATTATACATATGTATGTGTATATGTATTATGTACATGTATAATATGTGTATGTAAAATATGTATTATACATATTTTAATTAAAATATGTAGAATATTTCAAATAACAGAATCAAAATTTGAATAGGCTTATTTATGATACTAGCACTAGCAAAATGGCACTATGAAGACCATATCAGAAGGAATATGTTAGTGAATCAATTTTTACATTAAAATATCTTTCATTCACTCACTTCTGATCAAATTAAGACTAAGGATATATACTAGAGGAGACAATGATCTTACACTTTCCTAAACTTACAGTCAAATGTTTCCTTATGGTTCATAAGGGTGACGGCAAAGACTCTAGAATTGATTGCTACTATAGCTTACCCTTACTTAACACGAAAAACTCTAAGCAAAACAGAGTGATCATTTTTGGTTTAAAGGTGTTTTAGTAGTGAATGTTACCAAAGCCTTCATAATTCTAAATTTCTTAATGTAGGTAGCAGGCTCAAATTCAGTATGTAAATTAGCAGCTTGTTACAGTAATAACATTCTTTTTAGAAATAGCACAATAACATATCAAGAAACTCTACTAGGCAATTATATAGAGCAATGTTTCTAATCATGGTCCCCAAACTTTTTTTTTCTTCAGTTTTTTGAGACACGGTCTTGCTTTGTAGTTCAGGCTGGCCTTCAACTTACTATGTAGCCCAGGGTGGCCTTGAACTCTCAGCAATCTTCTTGCCTCTGCCTCTCTAATGCTGGAATTACAAGCATGAGCCATCACACCTGAATTTTTTTTTTTTTTTTCCTGTACCAGGGATCAAATTGGGCCCTTGTCCTTTAAAAGTTGGCATGGTATCACTTGAACTAAATCCTCGCCCCTCCCAAATGTTCTGTGATGCACAAAAAGTTTGGGAAATACAATTTAACATGCCAATGGGCTACTATGACTTGGTGAGAAAAGGGAACTGATCTCAGAACTCTGAGCACATGAAGTGTTCTGGGGTGGGGCGTGTGAGGGTGGGGAGGGTGCCCTGGAGCTCACGTTGGGAGAATCTATGCAGTAATCTACATTAAGTGACTGTGAAGCATCCAGAAATGTTTTTCTATGAAAATTACACTTAGACTATCATCTACTCTGTGCTCCATAGTTTTTCCATTAATAATTATGATATTGAATAACAACATAAGAAGGAATTCTAAATTTTAGACAATAATGTCTGAGGACATTCTGTGCAACAGGTTGCCTTAGCCATACAAATTTCAAAGAACATCTTGTATTCCATGTTTAGAAAATGTGGTAAAATGTTCAAAAGCTGGATCGGGGAGGATACATGGCCAGTATTGATTTCAGGTAGTTCAAGAAGCATATTTTAAAAAATCAATCATCATTAAAAACTACTGTAGAAAACAGAATTATGAATGGAAGAAATGTATATTCAGTCATGTCTGAGGACAGAATATAAGACAGGAGAAGATGATAGAATGAATATTTTAAAAGGGTATCTCAGAATTCAATTTGAAGTATGAACAGAAACTTGTACATTTATAAGAAAATTTAATAATTGAGGATAAATACTATTACTCTGTAGTAGCTTCAAGTCTATATTAGATTAGTCTTAAAAATTTTCCTCATAGTATTCAGATCAGTTTATTAACACCCGATATTAACCAATTAGGAAAAGGCACATAATTGCTTTGGGAACTCAAAAGGTACTGATACAGTATTTGAAAGTCTGCATTATTACTTTTGATTATCACACTAAGTTTCAGGCCAATATCATTTCAATTCTGCACCTGGGCCTTCACACACCGCATTTCCAAACCTGTATTTTGTGGTATTATTAAAAAGTTTATCTAAGACTCAACTCTGATTACACAGCATTTCTCTATCCACAAAATGAAGGATACATTTTTGTCTTGATCTCTTTGTATTTCTGTAACCACGTGGTGAGCTCAATTACTACTAAAACTAATAGTTTACATCCTGGCAACTTAGACAAAAATCAGAGTTAACCTATACTTTTTCTGAGATAAGTATTTCCAACCTAATACACATTCCTTAGCACCTAATCCTACCCTCTGGTCAAGGTTACCTCTTAGTTCACAGAAAATGAGCCCTATTATCTCAATTTTCTGCCCAGCAATTACTGATTGTATCACTATTTACTGTTCACATTACCCTCACTTTTTGAGAAAAGTTAATCTTCTGGCCATCAGGTCTCCTCTTTGACTTCCTGACTACTCAGACCAGTTTCCATGTTCATTTTTTCTTTTTCTTCTATCTTTGGGACTCTTAGACCCTAGGATTTTCCATTCTTACACTAAACAAAATCTCCCATTCTTGCGATTTCAATTATTTGTTAACTCTTTAGTCTCCATCTCAGCTCAACGCTTTCTTTAGCATGAGACCCTAATTACCTAAATGCTTAGTGAATGTCTTTTTAATATATCCCAATAGGTATCTCCAATCTCTTATGACTAAAACTGAACCCCCTCAGAGGGCTTTCTTATATCTCAGTGAATGTTGATCTCCCCAGACAGTCAAGGTAGAAACCTGGCTGTTATCATTCATTTCTCTACTCTCTTTGATAATGATTCTACTTCACAGACCCCTCTCTATTCTTTTTCTTTTACCCCTACAATTGAGGCTTAACACTTTTTTCATGGACAGATTTGTCAATAGCATAATTTAGGCCATACTTCCTTCAGCAGCTTTATCTTTTACCATTTTTCATAACCAACCCTGCTAATTCATGATTTCAATTTTTTTTTTTTTTTTTTGAGACAGGGTCTTGCTTTGTAATTTAGGCTGGCCCTGAACTCACTGATGTAGCACAGGCAAGTCTAGAACTCACAGCAATCCTCCTGGATTACAGGCGTGAGCCACTACACCAGCACTGCAGTATGTAGTACTGATTGTTGATGGGTGTGAGGCTCCACACCCAGTATTGTTGTATGTGGTTACTGGGGACTGAACCCAGGCCCTTATGCTTGCAAAACAGACGCTGGAACCACTGAGCTACATCCCTGGCCACTATGATTCCCATCTTATATCTCAGCTCTTATGAGCAGTGCTGCAAGAGAGTTTACTCTCATCCCTCACAATTTCTATATGCAGTTGGCTTTGCCTGAGAAACACGGTCAGCTTCTAATATCTGAACATTCTTTCACCTTCAGCTTATGACAATGTAGAAAACTTTGCCTAAATTTTAATTCACTTTCCCTCCTATGTATCTTATAATTGAACTTGCGCTTCTCATAGCACTGATTCTTTTACTGAATTGCCTATTCATTTTTCTAACCCTCATGAGATTGTAAGCTCTGAAGGATAGAAACCATAACTTTAGCTCTTGTATTCCTTTACAGCAAATAATATCCTGTTTAAGACCTGAAATACACACTATTGAATAAATGTCACAGGTCTTATTTTCTCATGCATATGGAAAGGGAACTTTATGAATTTTCTACAGTGACCACTGTAAATATTCATTGAATATTAGTTGAGTTAATAATAGGTTGAAATTGTATTTTTCTTTCTTCTTTCCATGTTTACACTTGATATAGAGCAGTACAAATTTAATAAATATAAAATTAAAAATGTTTACAACTATATCCATGTATATAAATGTACATTGTAATATCAAATATACAAAACAAAACATTCATAGTAGAAACAAAACTTCACCAATAGGAGTATTTAAAACTTCATTAAATACATCATTATAGGCATTATTTTTGAAAATTACTATTAAAAAGCCCTTAAATCTTCAGTCCTAATTAGACTATGAAGGAAAACACATATGAAATAATGAATTTTAGTATCACTTTAAAGGGCCAAAGGAAGTATGGAATACCAAGAATAATGAAAAAAAAAAAAAAAACATTGCAAGGAAACAGTTAAAAATCAGGTAACAAATATTGTCATAAAAACAACTTTATAAAAATGTCCTCATTGATAAAAAAACAATGTTAAAAATAAAAAGGAAAGTTATCAGTAAAAGTTAAATAAAATTTTAAGCAGAACAAGAAATATCACTAGTAATTTTTAAAATGACAAAGATAAAAATTATTCTTCATATGATACTAAAATTTCTTTGAATATCCCAAAAAGACTTTGAAATTAATTTGAAGAAGCAGTATTTAGACATCCTCCTCCTAATTTTTTTAGGATGGTGTCATATTTAGTGAGGTGAACAATCATTAAAATCAGTTTTATGTTTAAAATTTTTTAGGAAAATACAATGGTTAAGAAACTAGAAGAATGAAATATAGTTTTGTTGCACAATGAATTAATGTAACTTTCATTGATAAAGTGTAAACACATGAAATGAGCATGATATAAATAATTAAATGAAGCCTTACTTTTACTCTTCATAAAAACACATACATATTTTTAAGGTAAACTGTAAATTAAATCACTCAGGATTTCCCTACCTTCTTTTCTTGACATAGTTTGTTATGTTGAATTATACTGAGGATAAGATAGGTATTTCTTTTTAGATTTATTTTATAACAAAGATTCTAGTCGGTCTTTAAATTTTCAATCTTTGTGTATTATATCTTTGAAATTTTAATAATTACATGGTAGATATTAATGAAATAAGTATTTTAAAGTTATTTAGTGAAGCAATTAAATTTTAGGGGACATAAAAATCATTAACTTATTAAAACTCTAGAATTTCCTGTTTTTAATATTTTAATGAGAACTGATATTACTTAGCTTAGTTTTCACTTTATTTTTACAAAGGTAACAAACCCATTAGTACTTCCCAACCCCCAAAAGACATCCCTCAGATGTACAATATAACAATGTGGCCATATGGTAAGCTTCCCAATGCAAGCTGGCACTTTCATGAGAAGGCTTCACAAGAAGGAAGTAGTCAGTAAGCACTCTCACATTCCTAAATGCCTTGCATTGTCTAGCACCTATTAATAAACAGAGATGGAAATGGCTCTATTGGCACCAATTATGTCTGTATCATAGTTTTTCTAGGTTCCAAATAGTAATAGCTTCTTTGCACCAATGTCACATCTCTGTAACTGAATAAAGCATATCAGTACTTAAAAGTAATTTTTTTGCATTTTCAATTTAGCAGTACTTTTCCAATGACTCTCTCTTGCTAGGCTATGGCAAAGAATTCTGATCTTCCTATCTTTGGTAATGAATTTAATGTCTGATATAAAAGAAAAAACCTCGTTTGCTGGTTTATTGCAAAAATTATCATTACATCACTTTTCAAATAAACAAGGTCTTAAAAGTCAGTTTCAAAGCAGTACAAGTACCAAATGGCCTCACAACATGATGGTGGATAGAAGAATGATATCCTAGGATTGTAACTAGTATGTTATGGTTATTATCAATGAGAAAGTACTCCTTACTGTATGGCCTCATAGTTATTTATCAAGAAAATAAATATAATATATTAGCAAGTAGTGAATTTTAAGTGACATGGTCATATTTACCAAACTATCTTCTGATTTTATATTAGGCCTATTAATACAAGAGTATGTAATATAACATGTTAATGATATATTTTTAAAAATCTATGTCTCTACTAAACATTTTTATATGCTTGAAATTCTAGACACATTATGGGGAGAAAGCAGCACCTAATTTCATGAGTTTCATACTAGGTGCCAAGAAATTAGTTGTACAAATATTTTAGAAATAAATTAAAATGGAACTAGTTGTTTCTTTTCTACCTGCCATCTTATTCTTTACTCAAGGCACCTACAATGAAACTTTAAAATTAATTAGAGAAAAACTTACCTAGTTGGGATTTTGAAAAATAGTGTGCCATTTGTCCACTGTTGCAAGACTGTCGTTTATGTCTTTTTGTTGACATTTCTGTGGTCTTCCATGGTGGTCTTTTTCTTTTGTTCAATTTGCTAAGCACTTCAGAACTATCAGAAGGATTCTTGTCAAAGTTTAAACATTTGCTTAATTTATTGTTGTTAAGTTGATCAGCAAATTTATTGGTTGAAGTACTATTTGCTTTACTATTTTCTATTTCTTTAGTTTGCTTTTTAAAAGAACTTTGCCTAGCAGAATGAGATCTTAAAGTAAAGTGCTTTGATCCTTCTACATGTGTATGATTACTTTCACTGTTAACAGAGTCAGGAGAGTAAATGATTGTATTTAATTTAAAAGTACTCTTGTGTTCAAGATAGTTAATCTTCCTCAAAAATATTCTACAGTCTTTTAAGTTTTTGGACCTCCAATTATTTGGACATATATTTCCTAGTTTTGATCCCTTTTCAAAATCTTTTTGGCTGCAATTTATTCCATTTTCCTTCACATCTGATTTAAATTTATTCTCTACACTAGTATGTGTTTTGAAGTCAGGAATTGTCATCTTGCTTTGCAAAACGTCATCTTTGATCTCTGGTGGGAAAATACAATAGTTACCTATTGTGCCTTTTCCACGGAGTGGAAGGTCAGCATTTGTTCCCCCCTCAGTCTTATTTAAAAATTCATTCTGGCAGAAACATCTTAAGTTCCTCCTTTTGGAGTTCCAATCAACTGTTCCATGGCTGGGCAATTTTCCCCTTCTTTTCCATCTTTCATGGTGTAACCTCTTAAACTCAGTCCTTTTCAACCTACCTAGTGTTAAATTACTTTTCACATTTAAGAATGGAGAGTTAATCATTTTATGCAGTACATGCATCTTCCCTGTTGATTTTGAAGGAGAAGAGAGTGCAAATTTTTTAAAGTGCTTCCTGAAGGGGCTGGTACTAAAATCGCAATATTTGGCCCCTAACTTAATTCCCTTGGTATTTATTACTTCCAAAGGGTTTCGAGCATTTGCTTTTCTAACTAGTGAGAGAGACTGTGTTTCTGTTGTTTGCATAAACCAGGTACAAAGTTCTTTCAAATCATACTTTTTCTGAAAAAGCATTTTAACAGGTGAAACTTCAAGTTCTAGAAGACAAGTTTCCAAAGGATTTTCTATTTTGAAATGATCATTTTCAATGTATTCTCTTTTTTTATGATCAAAAATTTCAGCTTCATCTCCACTCACTTGCACCCAAGCATTTGTTATTTGCTCAAATCTATTGTTTAATTCCTTTAATAAAGAATCATTTGAAGTAGAAGTAGCCCACCACCTGAGCAAAGGATCTGATGACATTATAGGGTCAAAAGACACTTCAGAAATGGGTATTAATTTGTTATCTTCCAAACACTTCTTTGCATTCCTTGGATATCTAGCTCCTGGGGTATTTTTGGAAGGTAGTTTTATCCTTGACTGTCTACATTTTTTCTTTAGGCTTTTGCCTTTTCTCAAATGGAGTTTATATGATTTATGAAGCAGAGAATTTCTATAAATAAGTGAACTAGAAGCTGCTAATGAATGTAAGAAGTGCAGAGATCGCTTTCTATCCCTAAAAGAATGTCTCAAAGGTATAGTAGCAACCATACTTTTTGATTCATTTTTTAAAATGTCAGCATCAGTGTGCTTTGTTTTATCCAACTTTTTGGGTTGTTGATCATATTTTTCTTCAGGGAGAGTTTTTTCTAATGTATTCTCTTGTTCTAAAGGAGGTAAGCAGCTACTAATACTTATTTCTCTTTCCTGAGGAGAAATTCTATTAATAGTCACAGATATCCCAGATATTTTTACTTTAGCAGGTCTACCAGGCTTCCTAATTATTGCTGAAGCCTTCTGATTTGGTTGAGTAATGTTCTTGGAAGGCTGAAGCAACATAGACTTGTTCCTGACAGGCCTAACATAGTCAAAACTAGATCTTAAGTTCTCTCTTTCAGGGATCAAAGTAGACTCAGCTTCTGTTCTTTGATCGGAGTCAATTTCATATTCTTTAAGGCTCCTGAGACCACTGGATGCAGCTGAAAAATCAGCAACATTATTGTTTAATGACATATTGCTCATGTTTACATTTCCTTCAGATACATGCCTTTTAGTTCTTCTTGACCTTCCATAAATAACAGTTACTATAATACTTTTCTTATAAATACCTTCTTTTGCTTCTGATATGAGAGATTCTGAGTTTTTCTTTCCAGGACAAGTGAATTCATTTTGGCAAATAGTTATGTCTGCTTGATCAGTTTTAGGTTTTGGTGGTCTTCCAATTGGTCGTTTAATCTGTTTCACAACTTGAGGGCCTATTTTTTTAGGTCTACCTGGTTTTCTTTTAAAAGATAAATCAATAGTACTGCTTGAATTTTCCAGAGGTTCTTGTGGCTTATCACTTTTCAAACCATCTGAAAACAATGTGGAAGATTCTGTAGTTTCCTTTGCACAGTTAAATTGGTTCAGCCCTCTATCAAATGTGTCAGTAACATGATTAGAACTGTAAATTTCAGAGTTAGCATTTGAGACATTCTCATTTGTTTCTCTTTTTTTTCCAGTTACATGATGAGTTGCACATTTTTCAGAAGGATGATCAATATTTGATTGGGAAGTGCCAACTGAAGTTAAAGTGTATTTGACTCCTTCACTGCTTTTAACTTCAGATAAAAACATGAGTTTGATAGGACTACAATAGTTAGAAAAAGAGCTTTCAGTATCTTCATATTTTGTTGGTACACTTTTAACACTGGCAGTCAAGTTACCTGTCTCTAAAATAGCTGATTTTTTAGAATTATCAAGTTTTTTGTTATTTGAATCCACAGTACACATTGAATTTTTGATAATACTGCTTGATGCAGACTCAGATTTTGATAAACCTCGTTCTTTACTTATTCTACTCAATGTAAGACTCATATTTCTCTCAGCACTTTTATCTTTATCATCAACTTCTATCAATTTATTGGATGCTTTATGTCCTTCTGATAATGGCTGATTATTCCAAGACTTTTTGGTCTTATTTATTGTATCTTCCAAACGCTCCACAATAACCTGTAAATTAGAACTCATTGCAATTTTGCTTAGGTCTACATTTTGTGAACTTTCAATTTGAACATTTTTCCCTAGATCTTTATTTTGTATGGATTCAGATATTCTTTTGGCCTTAGGTGATTTTTTAAAAACATAATTATTTGTCACATATATAGAATACCATCCTGGGGGTACAATATTTCGCCTAGTTCTACTCAGAAGTCCAGGAACATTGTTTCTCAAAGGAGTTTGAATTTTCCCTGATTTTGGATTGTATCTGCTATCTTCCAAATTTTTTATTCCAGCTGCAGATTTCTCTTGTGATTTTATATTCATTTTCTCAGGTGAAATTGTTTTAAGGTTTTCTGAAAATTCATTAAAAGCCAAGTTAGCATCTAAACTACTGAAAGGTAGTTGCAATGACTGTAATGCATAATTTGGTAAAAATGATGTTTCTGCATGATTTTTATCTTGAAAGCTTTTAGAATTTTGTAAAGAAGGTCCTTGGCAATGATGGAATTCTTTGTCCAGTGAAAACACTGCATTGTTGCACATCAATTTCTTTGAATTTTTTTCAGAGTACTTTTTTCTTAGAAAATTTTCATCAAAAGTAGCTAGTTCTCTTTTTATTTGTAATGACTGTCTTCTAATCATGGGTGAATCAGGAGAGTTGTGCAGTGCAAATAAGGTTTGTTGACGCCTTCGAAATCTTGTTTGAATAATTTTATTTTCTATCTTTTTATCATGTTGATTCAGTAATTCCATAAAACTATAATCACTGGCCTTTGCATTATGTAAAAGAGATGTTATTAAGTCTCCCAATTTAAAATCATTAGCTGTATTATAATCATTGCTAGATAATTTTACAACATTTGTCATATCTGTGGTTTCTATTGATTTTAATTTTTCATTAATACGATCCATTAAATCTTGAAAAATCACAGTAGTTTCACCGTTTTCATGATCTGTAGTACAAATATCACTGGTATCTGACAGGAAAGAATCAGAGTGACTGGATTTTTCATTTTTATGTATTTTGGCTTCTTGATCAATATTGTTGCTGCTTATTTCTGCTGGTGTTAGAGATGGAGGCTGGTTAGTGTTTGTTTCAAATGTGTTATTTTCTAAGGCTGAAAGCTCTGAGATGACGTCTCTCAATTTTTCAAATCCTTCGGTCTCTATAGGTGATAATGGTGGAGGCGAGGGACTGCGAGGTCTGCAAATATCTTTAAGACTGACTGAAACATCACATTCTTCCCTTGACAAAAACGGACTATGAAAAGGTGACTTTGTAGAGTCAATTTTTGGTAACAGTTGAGGACAGCACCTATGAGAATTATAACAGTTTGTAATTTCTCTATTCATTACTGTCTTAATGTGTTCAAAAGCTACAGAATGGCAAGATAAACAAAGTAATTCTTTGATACAGACTGGCAGAGGCACTAAAACATCACTTTGTCTTTCATTTTGTAAACACCCTCTTTCTGCCAGTCTATATTCACAACTACAGAATAGACCATGTATATCATCTTCAAATAGGGGCTTTTGAGATTCTGAAGACACAGCACATGATGCATTACAACAGCAAAGAGAAGTAGCATTCTGCTCTTGGACTAGAAATTTCAACATAGCCAAAACTTGTTGCTGGTGATGTATGCACAAAGATTCCAAAACTTTGCTTAATGCTGATTTTCCTTTTTCCATTTTAGTAGCTTCCTCTGATTTTGCATCAACAGTTGAACTAAAAATAAAAATCAAACAAAAAATGAATTACAGCAAAAATAGCATGATAAGGGGTTATAATTTTGACAGAGTTTGAACACAAGATATTTTGATATTGCTGGACTCCTGAATTCTACAGAACTGCAATAATGACAAATGATTGATTTATATTTACAAACTGATAATATTTAGTGTTTTGGACATATTAAGAATGTTTAGTGGAAAATGCTTCAGAAGGAGTTAAAATTTTTGTAAAGTAGACATTTTACATTACTTTGAAAACTATCATTCCACGTTAGTGCAAATAAGGAAATAATATTATAGGAGTAAAATCTTATCTTTATTTAAAATATTTTTAAATAGTAATTGGAATTATTAATAAAGAAAAATTTGTGCAATGTATAAGGAAAATCAAAGAATTTAGGTTTCATATAAATAACAGAATATCTTTTCTGAGATGAAGCTGCAGGCATTTTCACCTAATATGAAAGTTTAAAAATGGAAACTATTTAAAAATTAAATCTATTTTTAAATGATTTTAAATACTAAAGTAATTACAGGAAAACTACAAACATTACTTACCTAATTATTAAATTTCAAATGCTGGAAAATGCCCCACTGCAGAAACTAATGTACATCTAAGACGCAGGATTGCGTATCCACCAATATAGCAGTCTACAGAAAATTTTTTATCCAATACCAGCAGCAAGAAGAATAAAATATATTAAAAGAATTCTGTTTCAGAAAAGTATCTGTTTTAATTAAACATATCACCAAACTCTATATATGAAAATAGCCTTTTACTCATCATTTGCTACATTTGGTTTGTGCAAATTTTAAGATTGGAATTGGGATCTATTGACTATGATTTACAACTGAAGAATATACTTATGTATTATTAAAAACTGAAAGATTTTTCTTTTAAAATGAAAAGTGGAATATTTTTATTTTACCACCCTAAAATGACCATAACCTATTTCACAGCTAATATGCAATATTTCATTTACATTTTACAAAAAGTTTTAGTAAAAATACCAAAACAAATTTTGAACATTTTATCATAACTTTTCGAAAAAGACCTTACTACATTTTACCAATATTTCAGTGAAAATGGCATGTGATTTGACATTTACAGGCTATCAAGGTGAGATTAGAATAAAAATTTTTAAATCCACTGCCGCCTCTATTTGTTTTGTAGATTTTGCAAAGGTGGGGAGTGTAAAATGATAAAATGACTCCCAGAATACAGTATTAGAAAGTTCAAAACCCATCCCCCCCAAAAAAAGAGTAAACATAGGCAAGAGTGAATCAATATCAAATATTAAGATATACTTTTTCAGAAAATTAAATGTTTACATAAGCAAAAGAAAACTCAAAATATCACGCAGACACACTCAGGCAGACTTAAAAGTGATATTATAGCCTATTAAATATATTTGTTAACTAATTAATGAGAATTTACATGTTTCACGCAAAAATGTTTATACCCCTTAATAACTGTTCCTAAAA
The DNA here is from genome assembly GCA_004026965.1 of Petromus typicus. Taxonomy (NCBI): domain Eukaryota; kingdom Metazoa; phylum Chordata; class Mammalia; order Rodentia; family Petromuridae; genus Petromus; species Petromus typicus. The sequence continues at coordinate 54,404 of PVIR01002465.1, read as the reverse complement.
TGCTCAAAGGCATTTTTATGTTAAAGAAATCAGGTATAAAGTAGAAATAATCAAATAATAATTATGTTGAGGACACAGCTAAGTGGTAAAGTACACACTTGGCATACATGAGCCTCTAAGTCCAATCTCTAGCACCAAAAGTAAATGAGTCCTATTAAAGAGGAAATAATCAAACAATTGTTAAGTCAAGCAAAAATTATCATATAATTTCCACTTGATTAAACATAAAATTATGAAAATCACTGATTTTTACATCCCTTTTCTGACATTCCAAGGGGATTTATATTTTAAAAGAAGAGCTTTCGTACTATTATGTTTAATGATGGAGTTTCAAAAATATCAGTGGCCAGTAATTCCCATCTAATGTTATGTGATTAGCTTAATAAAGGTACCAATTATGTGTTCAGATACTAGATTATTTATATATCAGGGTAAAACTAAGTTCTCAAATTACAGAACTTTACCATATACTTATTTGGCTTCAAGTCTCCTCCCCCCATTTCTTGTATGTCAAAGTCTCCAAGAAAAATCTAATAGAAGTAAGCTGAGTACATGTTTCCAGTCTAAATTGTATTTTTATAGATCTCATGTTTGTTATGAATGTTGAATGTTTACTAGCCCCTTTCTGTTTCATTTATAATCCCAAACATCCTATTTTGTATGTTACTATTTTTTCCACTAGAAGCTTGTTGAAATTTTTCTTCAGAAATAGTTAATTTCAAATACTAATTTTAATAAAATTTCCTATAAGGAATCAAAGAAGTCATTGTAGTCAGGTTTTTCTTTGTTTTTCTTTTTTATCTTTTACTGAATGAGTAAATCAATCACACACCAACAGTGTTGTAAATTTAAGTGCAAAAGCATTGAAGTGCTTTACTACAAATTACAACCTAGAAACACGTTAACTGAACAATTAAATTCATACAATCAGATTTAGATATTTAACAACACAAAGTAGAAACAGAATTACAGTACATTTACAACACAAGACAGATACATGAATTCATTAGAAAATATTGTAATAAATAATTCATGAATTATAGTGCAATTGATTTATGCATAAATATAACTAATTGCCTAACAATCAGTTTATATTAACAAAATCTGTCAAAATCAAGGCAGCCACAGAGTTTTACTAAATTACTGCGACAATAGAAATACTGCAATTAAAAAAACAAATACAAGTATTTGTACTGTAAACAACTAAAAAAAAATTCAGTCTCACTAAGGTTAGTATACAATTAAATATAAAATTGTCATTAGCTACCAGAAATGGTTTTAAACAACTTTACTGAGCAGTAGTTTTCTAAAAACAGAGGCACTGTTTTTTTCTTTTCCTTCTTTTTATTTTAAATATAAAATACTTGAGGAACATTCAAATAAATAGAAAGCACATAAGGGTAGCTTTCACCTTCATTAAAAGTCTGCTGAAATGGGATTTTTCAAAAATTCTCAATTAAGTAGTAACTGGTAACTAAGTTATAAAGTACTTTGAAAGTTTAACATAAAGAATATCTTAGTAGAACCAAGGGGGAGAAGGGGCACCCATAAATTCCCTGCCTTTCCTAGTCTGTGTAATCAAAAAGTTAACTCAATAATAGAAACATTTTGTTTTTTTTTAAAGTTATGGGTTGATCATCACCTATAAACTATCAAAAAATATTTTTAATTTACTATTTCTGACCAAAAATAAATAATACAAGTACTAAAATGCTGCAAATTAACTATAATATTACCTATAAAACTACTGATCACTGTGAAGTCAATAGCAAAATGATCCCTGATTTATGAATCCTGTAAAGTTTTTGGTCAGGTCATCTTTTAAATTATATAAAAGTGTTCTGTAAGTCTCCCTTTACTATAAACTTCTCAATCAATTTATTAATGTAAATATAGTGTGAGGAATAAAAAAGCTCAATACAATATAAATATCATGTAATGCATTCGAGCCCCCAAAGTTTTGCAAGTAAAATTCTGTATAAAGAGGTCAATAAAATTGTTTTGAAATATTAACTTTGTTTTTCAATGGGGGGAGGGGAAATATATTAAATAATCCAAGTTCTGGCCCTCACAAAATATGGCTTAATTCTTTAAAAAGAAAGATGACCCTGACATCTGCTGTTTTGTAATCTATTATGTATATTTTCTTGGGGTTGTAGGGGGCACAAGAGGATCCATACCCTAGTATGCAGATTAACTTTTAACAGCTGAAAAGTGTTCAATATATATCTCAGAGATCAAATAACAGCTTGGTTGTATAGTTTCTCACTCTTTAATTTCTTTAACTACATGTAAGCAGTTTTAAAATTTAATAGCTGAAAACCTTTTTACTATTACATGTACATGTCATCATTAAATTATATAAACACAAGTGTAGAAAGTATTTGACAAGGTGCACTTATTTTTTAACTTCAGCTGTAAGAATTCCCTTAGGACATAGAAAAATTGGCTTAGAAAAATGATCAGAACCTGAATTTTAACAGAGAAAAGAGGGGCACTAGGAAAATTCTGAATATATAAAGCAAACCTCCATTCTTTATATGGAGGCACATGCTTTATAACATTTTACCACTAAAACTGCATACTCCATAAATTCAACATGAATACTCTGACCCATATTTTAAAACTGCTATATAAAAATTACTGGTCTAGTAAAAGTTAAAATGCACTGCCCAGCTTCTAACTACCCAAATAGTAGAGAGATTACATTACTGAAAGTTCAAAACAGCTTCAGTGTTAAACATCTGTAAATCTATTCAAGACCCTGAACAAACTGCAAATTTGGTTATTAGCAAAATGATAATGTATCGCCCACCAAAATGAAATCTGTAATTCATTTTGATAAACTGAAAATGTTTTGAAATGTTACAGCAGCAAATATATTAAAGTTACACTGAGGTTTTTCAATAGTAGAAGTGTGTCACAATCCTTAAAATTTAAAGTAGTCATAACATCAACTAACCAGCACATTTAAATCAAAATTATCATTCTCAAACTTTTTCTGTGCACATTATAAACATGCTCTAAGTTGCATTCCAACCTTCTTTTCTAACCTTACACATTAACTTATTTTTCAAATGAAAAAAATTAAATTACTTTAATAATTAAATTTAAATTACTTTTTGTTCTTAGTATTCCATCTTATATTAAAAGATTCTATAGTTGCTGGGGCTAAGTATGTGTCAGTTTTTTTTTTTTTTAAAAGCATACACCTTATAAACCCCAACTTCCTGCTAAATCAACTATTAAATGATAAATATTAAATTTCATTATACATATCCTTTAAGGTTTTCTTTTCTATTTCTGGTGGATGCACTTGAGTGCATTTTGTATTTCACAGAATGTACTGTAGTGTATTAATACTGTATATTAATTTTTCTTAGTAAGGAGATAAATATTTAAATTTGATTGGTTCTTTGACATACTTATAGTAAGTATGTTATGAAAAATGTTTATAAACTATTGATATCACATTTCCATTATAAGATGGTTCAACTCAATGGCCAGAATGTTCTTTCATCAATAAAAATGTTTCACTTTACAATTACTTGTTTTCCCACATTTTATGCTACTGACTACTAAAGAAAACCTGAATCTTTTTCACCTATTTATACAAGGATTAAATACAAACTACTAGAATTAAGTAAGCAACTATATAATTCTGTCCACAGTGAAAACCCTGAATAAAACTTTTTTTCAAAAGGCATGTAAGTGGTTTTTGAACTGTAAAATTTCATGTCTCCTGTCAGAGTGAGCATTTGTAATTCCCACACGTGTATGTAGACACACAAATACACATCTGTGCACATACACACAAACAAACACACACACACACACTCACACATATCCACACGCGCGCGCGTGCAAACATTTTCCTAACAAGTAATCTACACAGGCTTGCTACTGTTCTTGCAGCTGCCAGTCCCTGAATCTGTCATATTATATAACCCAGTGTCTGGTAATCGTAGTTTCTTCTTCGGAGGAGTCTTCAGTGTTCCAGATCTTTCTTTTACCTTGTATTCTAAAGTGCTGTGAGGTACCCCATAAATTCCTTGTGCTTTGGAAACACTCATTTTTCCACTCATTACCATTGCAATAGCCTCTTCCATTATTTCATGATCATACTGCCGATAGCGGCCACGTTTTTTCCTGGGCTGCTTATTATCTTTTCGATCCAATCCATCTTCAGTATTTTCAGAGACTCCATCAACTGTTCCATTTTTAGAATTAAGACACAAAGGAGAGAGGTCCCCATGTAGAAAGTAGGAGTCAACACTTGAGTGAGTTACAGGCCCAGAACATTCTATTTTGTTCTGCTTGGGGAGTATATTTTTCAATTTTTGGAGAGCTGATCCTTCTAGGACTGAAGAGGTTTTGGAAACTTGATACATAACATCCAGCAGACCAGAACCATCAGGATGTGATTTTGAAACAGAACTTACACGTAGCTGAGGAATTTTTAACTGTACAGTAGGATTTGAAGTTTCATATTGAAGGCTTTCATTTTTTTCTTTAAATTGAGTAACCATTTTCTGCAGAGTTAACTGATGGAGGTAACTGGAAGCTGTTGGGAATTTTAATTCTGAGGTTTCAAGTAGATTGAGTTTACTTTTTTCTGTGCGCTCTGCTTGAGCTCTTGCCCACAAGGCTACTTTTTGTAGTACTGCACAAGTTTCTTTACTGTCTTTATATGAGTAACTATCATTGAAATCTCGAGTTTTGTTTTTAAAAGATGCAGGCTTCCCTGCTGGTAAGGCTTCTAAGTGGAGAAGTAAAGTTTTTTGAGGTATGCCATAAAGTATGCCTGCTTTATTTATGTCCAGTGCTCCAGACTGAATGTCTTTCAAAGCTTTTGAGAGCAAACCATCTGCAAACTCAGCACTTCTTTCCACATAGTCCTCTCTGTTTCTGTGTAGTCTCCTGGATGGATGGAATGAAACGATGGTAAACTGATGCATGAGAGACTCTCACACAGCTATGGAAGGGGAGGGTCCACTCCTTTATTATACTCCTTGCTTAGGTAACATCACTGCTTATGACACTTTTAAGTCTGCGAGATGTAGTAGTTGCTCCTTAACCAAATGCTACAGTCCTGCTAGGACAATGTGTCAATGGTACGGTGGCCTCAACAGGCAAACCTTCCAAGAACATAAAATCCTAACTCAGTATTTGTAAAAATACTCTCATGATGTTGCTATTCCTCTGAAAGATGCTTGCAGAGCAACACTTATAATTTTATTTGTACAATTAGAGTTCCATTATAAAAAAATACCCAAATCCTAAAGGAGTTTTTGTTAGTAGAAACGTGACGTTACCGCTAAACAAGTAATAAAAGAGTCAACCCATTTAAAGGAAATTTGTAGCAGCAAGAATTTTTCCAAATACAAACATCCTGTATTTCCACAAGATTAATTTTCCTCTAGAAAAAAACTTAAAATTTGAAACAGGCTGTATTTTGACACAGTAATTTCACTTTAGGTACTAAAAAAGTTATTTCTATTTGAAAGTATCATTGTAATTTTCAGTTCTCAGATAGCTTACTATACTTTATAATCCAAATCCTACTGCAGCCTTTCTTGATCAAATTATGCTTTATAAGTCAGACTTATATGTGACAAAAAAGCTTTATATGTTGTTAATGGGAAGATGTAAAAGTTACATAGAAATCTAAAAACCCAACAGAATAGCATTTCACTAGCAATTATTATTTTAAATTAATTTAATGACTGCTTTTCAAAACATGAAAGGACTTTTTGTGGTGATTGCTAAATATATTAAATTGTTTGCCACCACATCTAAAGCACAATGAAAAAAATGTAAACATGATAAACTAGCTTTAAGAATTAGTAAGTACAGTACTTTTAGAATTTGTTCATTGGTTTAAAAATTAAGTTTTTAGATTACATATTTCCCTTAAATTTCCACCTGAATTATTTAAAATTCTCTTACTTGTCCTGCTTCTTAGTTTGTATTCTATGATTAAGTTGGTAGTTCATTTTAGTAACAAGAACTAAAGTTTGGTGATTGTTCTGATAACTTTTCTTTAACAGAAAGAATAAAAAAGAAAGAGGACAAATGAAAAGTATGAGAGACACACCATGAGTGAAAAAAATCAGGAGGAAAACTACAAATGTCAGTACTACGCAGAACAGAAGAGTTCTCTGTAGAGATAATTTTATTTCAATATTAACTTATATTTCCTAGATATTGCTTACCCAGCCACTGAATTTTCAGAAGAAGGATCACATATGGATGACTCTTCAGATTTTATGCTGGTTTTCTTTGTAGAGAGATCTAACACTCCATCCCCTATAATTTTTGCAAGAGAAAAAACTTTATATTTGTAACAGATAGGCAACCCTTATATTTTATCATTTAATATTCTGTTGATCTACTAGTTTATGACTTAAGAATTAATACTTGTATTTGATATGTGGCCATTATCTATTCATCTTAAATGGTTTTAATAACAGGGCTTGACTGGGAAGGCACTACATAGGAAAAAAAAAGTCAGAGGGGGAGCTCACAATGCTAGATGATTTGAAGAAACTTAAGACCATAAAATTTAAAATCTATTTAGAATCAACTCTGGCTCACCTCTTCCACCATTCTACAGTGAAGAGCCATAAACTGTACATCCCAGACTGTTTTCCACTCAAGGTTGCACAGATTATGTTTGGGAAAGTGGAAGAGATACAAGTTGTACAATACAACAGAAATGTGATGATGGGCAAAATAATTGAATCATTAGTATTGACTAGGACTAGCAATATGAGGTACGTACACTTTAGGCAAAATGTCGACAAATATATTTCTTAGAATTCTGTGTAAAATTGTACTATTTTAAATTATGGAAATGCAGAATAATTTAATCTTTGCCTATTTAATATATTGTAGCTACATCTTTGACTTTTTGAAGATACCACTTATAATAACTAAGAAAGAACGTGTTATAAAACAATTGCTTAAATATTTATATTTAGAATGAAATTACTTTTAATACTATTATAATGCTGGGTTTACATTAATAAAATCACAGTGACTCAGACATTATTAATCTGACATGCTTCAGGATCAAAAACAATTAACAATGAATTTATAACCCAGCACTACAAAATACTAAGAATGTTTTACTATTAGCTAAAAATTTGAAAATTATTACAAGAAAATGTATATTTAAAAATATACTTAAAAATTTAACTCACCTAAAAACTGGGTGTTATTTTAATCATATCAATTCATGCAACACTTAAGTACTCATACAGAAATAAAGATGAAAAAATAAAATAAAAATATCCTATCCATAGTTTATTAAGAACTGATTAATAATGATAAAAGTGCTTAAATTATATATAAAGCAGTGTTTTAAGCATTAGGAAAGTAGGAATACAAGCAGTCATACAAAGTATTCTTATCATGCTTAGGATCAGTGAGATAATTCATACAACATAACCACCTCAGAAGAATAACACACAGTAAACTGCTAACATAACGAAGGTAGGACTGACAAGGCTGCTCTTTATAAAATGTTATCAGTGCAGGACTCTGATTGAAGAAGGGCTCTGCACAAGCTGAGGGTAGCCAGCCAACTAAATATGATGGAAACAGCTTGTATAAAGACTGAATCATGGCATATGGCTATCATACACAATATGAAATCATGCCTGCAGTGCTGGAAGAACAGCTAAGAGGTTACAGTGACTTGGAGTAGTGTAGGCCAGGATGAGTGGGAAGAGATCAGACATGCTGTAGGGAAAGTTCAACAGGGCAACTTGGGCCATGTTTAGAGCTTTGAGTTTTATTTTGAGAGAAACATAAGGTCACTGATGGATTCTGAGCAGAAGACTGATATGTTTATGTTTTTAAAAGATCAATCTGCTATGGGAATAATGGACCGCAATGGGCTAAGGATGGGCAGGGCTACTCATTCAGAAAGTGCTTTCTTTTCATTTGTGGGCTTTCACACTTTCACTTGGTTCCCTCTACCCAGAAGTTCTTCACTTATATTCCTTCTGATTCCTATACTCTTAATTCTAATTCTCACCAAATTTTACTCATTATTCAATCACCCGGGACATACTTGGACTTAGTTTCTTCTCCTTTACTAGCGACATTTACTCTATTATTTAACACTTAACAGGCTGTATACTAGCTGCCTACGTACTCACCAGAGTTAGGTACAGAGTGTAAGCTATGAGGGAAGAGAACATGGCTATTTATTCACTGATATATCTCTCCTTTGCCTAAAATAGTGCCCAGGATGCAATAAATATTTGCTAAACTTTGAAGAACTGGCAGAAACTTAGTGTGGATATTAATTAGAAGGTTAGAAGGGGAGGCTGAAGATGTAAAGAATCTGATATGCAGTACTTTTAGAAATGCTCCAGTTTACTGAGCCTACTTTTATGTTTAGTCCTCAACTGATACCAAACCTTACACTAATATATCTAATTTCTTGTTTGAGAAAATTGCCATGTTGTGTCATTCCTTTCAAACTGCATTACATCATTTCCTCTGTCTAGAGCAGTGATGGGAAATCTTTTAGACTTTGCAATGATAACAGACAGCCTCCTGCAGCACGGTTGTCATAAGTCAGCCACCACTAGCCTAGAACATACTTTTTACCTATTTGATTTGCCACACCTCTGCTCTTACTTAAAGATTCCAATGCCCCAAATGGCATCTTGTCCTACCTATGATACCATCGTGGATTTACTGATTTATTTGTATTTTTTTTTCTCCTGTGAGACTAAATTCCTTAAGGTCAGTAATCCTGACTTATACATTTGTATTTCATTAAACATTGTTCAAATGCTACAGCTTACTAAAAGAGAAAATGTCTTCTCAATGTTTTATTATCACTTTCCTGTCCTTCGGTAATTAAAATTTTACTATTTACTTTAAGCAATAATTATTGCCTACCTATATTAATTAATATGTACTAATTTTGTTTGTTTTATACACAACTTATAACATGTAAACTGTTTCTAAGTTTGTAACTCAAAGTTTCAGAATGACTGAAATTAACTTGTCTAAATTCATCTGTATTTTCAATGTGTGCAGCTAAAATGTAATTATTCCACAAAATAATGAAAAGAGGTACAAGAAACCTTATCTTTTTTTCCTTTACACAACTGTGAAAACAAAGCAACATCTCTTTTGATAAGGCGATGCAGATTCCCTGTTCATTCTGAACTCTTAACACACACATTGCCCAGGATGAGTCAGACATCAGCCGCCTTCTGTCCCTGGGTGACCTACTCCGAAGTGATGACCTGACGAGCAATGCTTTTTATCTTTTTTCAACATTCCTTCTTCCTAGCTAGGCTCCCTATGCTGAATTTTGTTCTGAAAATATTTGATGACTACATTAATACACACATGGTGCTCTGTATCTAGTGAAAATGAAAAATGTACAACAAATGTCTGTCACATTAAAGCTCTTTAATCATAGTAAACATTATATAGTAAACAAAATATACATAAAATGTAATAGTTCCAATATGCATTAAAAGTTTTTAGGTAAATTTTAGTAACCTGTAGAAAATATCACATTTTTAGTATTACCACTTATACTATTCTGTTGATATCATGACTATTTTTTTTAAAAAAATCATAAACCCTACCGTTCAAGAGTTGAAAATATCAAAAAGAGTTACTTCGAGAATTGGGTGAATTAAGCAAAACAAATGAAAACATGAGAGACAGCTTAAGAAGGATGGAAAAAAAGAAAGATGAGGAATAGGGAATATATTTTTTATTTTGCTGGTGATATATACTCTAGCTCAATGGTGATTACATTTATCTGCAACAGCCCTTTAAAATGGTGTAATCATATTATAACTGGGTTACTTTATATGTGTTTATTTACAAATTACTAATAATTTAGTGGATCAAAAACTTATGCAGTTACTATGTCCCTAGAGGGTTGGTGATATATGCTAAGTAGAAAAGGAGCTGTAATTCATTTTCACCACGTTGCATTCTGTGAATTCCTCCTTCCTTTCTCATTTCTGTATGAGTATATTACACAGGTTATTTTGGTTTTGACTGTTAAAATCAATGCTGAAACGCACATCCTTCTAAATGCCTTATGCTCATAGAAATCTCTAATGTACACACCGAGAAGTGAAGTGTTAAACAGTGAAGTTTGCACAATTTAATTTGAATAGATAATTCTAAATTTCAGGTTTAAAAAAGAGTGCATTTATGTGCTATTTATGTACATTTTAAAAATGCACATGTGCATATGTACACACAAACTATTATGCTTACACATACATAAATACAGTATCAATGATTGCTTCCAAGGAAAATCAAAGGATAAAAGCAATCTTAACAGAGCTTTTAGTTCATTAAGAGGATATAAATCACAAGTAAATATGACTGATACTTTTATTAATTATAAGTGACAAGGACATGATTACTATGCTCCACTTTTTTTTTTTTTCAGGTGTTTTGAGACAGGGTCTCGCTTTGTGGTTCAGGCTGGCCCTGAGCTCAGCCTCCAACTCACATCACAATCCTCCTGCCTCTGCCTCCCGAGTGCTGAGATTACAGGCGTGAGCCACCATGCCTGGCACTGTGGTATGTGGTACTGGTTGCTGCTGGGTGTGGGTCTCCGCACCCACTATTGTTATGTGGTTACTGGGGAATCGAACCCGGGCCCTTGTGCTTGCAAGACAGGCGCCGGAACAAGTGAGCTAACTCCCCGGCCCTATGCTCCACTTTTGTGTTTGGATATTTTCCTAATCATAAAATACTTCACTGTTTTCATTTTACTGGTGGCAGATAAACATTTAATATTATACTTAATTTCTGATCAAATATTATTGTAAAACATTTAGAATTAAAGATAGGCAAGTATGAATCTTTCAACAAGGCCAGCTAATTTTATATGTAACATCACCAGAGATAACTTTAAAAGTGAACTGATATTTGAAAAACTGAGGCCATGATCAAATTGAACAATTTCCAGGGTATCAATATTTCATTGTTTTTTGGTTAAAATTAAGATTTCAATTATTTCATTTACAAACTATCTCTCCTGCATTTCCATGCAAATTTCTGATAAAGAATCCATTTAAAGAGGACAACCAGAGCTCATAATATAGAATTGTTTTCCACTCCTCCAAAAACATCATTCTTTTTCATTTTTTTAATAAGTCTTTTGTTCATTCTCAAAATTATGCTCTGTTCTCTATTGGCCTGGCTAATCCCACCCATCCTTCAGCCTCATCTCCACAAAGTTTTCAAGTCTTCTCAGTTTTTTTTTACACTCCCAAGTATGCTTTAGACTCTTCTACTCTACATTTTCATCATATTATTGTCTAGTAAGCCCCAAAGTGCTATGGGATAATTATATTTAGAATTTACTTAAGATTTATACTTAATTAAATGTAATTATTTGGATATTACTCACAAAACTAATTTCCCTAAGCAAGGGACTGAGAACAGCAGTAGTGTGATAAACAAATATTTACTGACTCATCAGTGCCTTGCTCAGCTCAGTAACACAGCAGACCCTACTAAGAAAAGTCTTGAAATTTAAGATCAAAAGGTTAGCATCTATTTGAAAATCACAGTAGCCTTATACAAAAACCTCTTTAAGCAAAAGAGGCTAAGAATAATTTTTAATCATCAATTTCCTTATTTATTAGATTTTAATAAACAAATATTTTTCTAATGTCAAGACCGATGACTGTTAATTCCTTCAATACATAAGAATATTAAATGTGTTAAATACATTCTTTATTAATTTCTCTTAATACTACTTACTTCCAGTTGCTATCCAAGGCAAATCATGAAGCTCAGTCCTTGGGTGACTATAATCATGAGCTCAAAGATGGGGGAAGCCTTATTATCTATGATCAACTGTAAAAAGAATTCCCTCTCTCTCTTTCCATACATTACCTCTTAAGACTCAGTACAAGAAAGCAAGGAACTATTCACTAAAGAGAAAGTACCACAAACATTTTATGTGATCTGTACAAAACATTTTTGCCAAGTGGGTATGGTGTCACTGAGCTACAGCTACAGCCTGAGAGAAATATTTTAAATTAAATTCCATATGCTAAAATAATCACCATCAACAAAACTTTTATCATACTCAGTGCTGAACATTTTATACTGTTTCACACAAAATTATGGTAATAGTATTAAATACCCTATTGCTCTTTCCATCTTGCTGCTCTTATCTATTTCTTGAAATGGATCTTGTTTTCTTTTTTTTTTTTAGCCCCTCAATATATTTTTTTAGTCAGTCTTTGGCTTCTTGTAGATTTTTCTTACTGTACTTGCTAGGAGAGTCCTATGGTTTCAATTATTGATCATACATGTTTAATTGATTGTTAGACTGTAGTTACTTATATGAATTCTAATTATATAACGAAATATTATTCTACAGTCAGGAGTGCCAAGTACCACTTGTTTTAATTCATTTAGTTCTGACAATCCAATGACATAAATGTTTTACTAATTTGCAAATGTAAATGAAAGTGCAATTGAAAAAGGAGTTAATTAAATTGCACAACAGCAATGCTATTAGCACTGAAAATGGCATTCAAACTCAAGCATGCATACACTCGTCTGTATTAACTAAAATTCCAATCCATATACTTTTTAAAAGACAAATTATAATATTTATAAGGATGCAATAAATTTGGGCTATCAAATACTATGAGTAGGAATTCAAAACTTTTGGAGGAAATTTAGCAGTGTTTTAAAAAATCCTAAAATATATGTATGTTAACATTTAACATGAAAATAATTTCATGTTTAAAGATATAAGCACATTTCGCTATTACAGATAATTAAATTTTTCTAAAACCTTGAATACTAAAAGGTTAGATACATAATGATATTAATCTATTTTCTAATCTGAGATTTACATACTCATTAAAGGAATAAAAAATATAGAAATATATACATGGTATAATATTGTTTTTCAAAGGTACAATACAAACTTCAATAAAAGTGTGAAACATAAATTAAAATCAAATAAAATGTGGGAATACACAAAATGAGAATATCTGGCCAATACAGGTTTAAGTAGTTAAAATATGAAAGTGTACTGTACAAGGACACTTGCATGCATATATGTACAATTATCTTTGCATGTGAATGTATTTACACACACATGTATACTTCCTGTTTTCCACAAGTTTATTATAATGAGTACATATTAATAACCCCCAACTTATTATGGGAAAAACTACCACTTTATGCAAGCATTCCTTTAGGTTTATCTCAGTTCTAATTTTACTTTTTACTGTGATTAATATGGAGTTTCAATCACAAGAGAAACAATATAATTTAGGAGCTGCATATTAATCAAACCTGAACCTGGCTTTCCCTTTCCACACCTGGCGACCTTCTATAAATATTTTTTATTTTTAAAGGAAAGGTTATTTCTTTTTATTTATTTGTTCCTTAATTTCTGTACTGGGATCAAACTTAGGACCTTGCCGTTGTGAGATAGGATCTGGAAATACTGAGCTAACTCCCTGGCCAGGAAGGTTATTTCTTTCCTAATGTGCTTTACTCTGCACACATATATACCTAAAATCTCAAAAAATTCATTCTTCTATTACATATGATAAGCAACAACATAAATCAGGATAAATGCTTATTGTGTTATTTAGGAAAATGCTACTGGTGAAATTAACACAGTTTCAGTATTCCCATCAAATGCCATTTAAAAATTTTATTACAGTAGTTTGTTTTTCTTCAATTTTTCCTGCAAATACTGTACTAAATCAAGGTTTTAAAGTCAGTAAGAGTGAAAAATATTTTTAAAAGCACATCCTTTTCTATCCTTTTCATTACATTACATTACTCTCTAAATCCAAAGTTTTATCTACTAAAATAAAGATGTATATTTATTTAAATAATATACCAGAAGAAAAACTTTTGACTGTATATTCAAACACCTATATGTTCATAAAATGAAAATTTCTAAAAAATTTTATTGAAATATGATATTCCTGTAAACATCTAAGTACACAGTTTAATGAATTTTCATGAACTGAAAATTCTTATGAAATTAAAAAATTTCTATATAAACAGCATTTAAATTACCATTTCCAACCCTAAAATCTCTTTCTGGCCACCATACCATTCTCTCTCTATTTCTCTTTTTTTCTTTTCTTTTACTTTTTTGCAGTACCAGGGAGCAAACTCAGGCCCCTGTGCTTCTAAAGTAGGAGTGGTACACTAGAGCTAAATCCTCAACCACTCTACTACCTTTACTTCTAATAGCATTACACAAGTTCTTTGATGCAGTAATTTCACTGGTAGGAATTTTTTCCAAGGTAAAAATTGAGCACAAAATCTTAGTGCAAGTATGTTTATTCATATATCTAGATATACAATTAAATAGAATGTAAACTTTCCACAAAATAAAATATTATTCAAGTTAAGTATATCAATGTAAACATTGATATGATTTTCTAGAATATATATTAATATAATATATGGCCTAATTAAGTTAGTGAAAATGACACTTTACAATAAAACATTTACAGACTTCCTGAATTTAAAGTGAACAGCTTTTTTGTAATGCCATTTTCAACAAAGTTGGAAAAAAAAAGTTCAAGTTATATATACTGTATCAATTATGTTTCTTGATACTTTATAATCTGGCTTTATTGTAAAAGCTTTGAATAATTTCTTAATTTTTGAGTGAGACAACCTTCATTCAGTTCTTCAAACATACCCAACATACCATATTCCGTGCAGACTTCTGAGTTCTGATATTTTGTGTGTGAGTTAATGCTTCTACTGCCTGAAATGTTCTCCTCTACATCTTCATAAGGAAGACTCAGTTTCAACTCAAATTCACTTCAGCAACCCTTTCCCGACTACCTTACATAAAATAATCCCTCATTTACTCTTAATACCCTTCTTGTTGATCTTTATCTAAAATTACTGGTATGCTGATGAACATATTTAAAAATATTGGAAATCAATAATATAATAAATCAGAGGCGCAAGTACAAGTTAAACACTCATTAAAATAGCTTGAGAGAATCAGTGACCTGAAAAACAATTCTAAACAAATTAATGGGCACATATCACAACGAGATAATGAACTAGGAAATATGAAAATTTATGAGACACAGCAGAAGAATGAGGAGATCCAATATTTGACTCAGTGTATTTTGATAAAAGATAGAGTGAAAGGTATACGTGAAATGATGATAGCTGAAAATTTCCACAAGAGCTGTAAGACTCTGTCCTTAGTTTTAGGGGTTATTAACCTTCAACCCAAAGGACAATTTGGGAACTACTATGCCTTATTCAAAACTGTGTTTCTCACAGTAGGGCTCACCTCCACCCCCATGTCAAGATGTGGGTGAGCAAATGCCCTGGAATTGTTTAATGCATGGTAAGTCCATCCTCCCTTGTGATTTATAATGATCTCTGTCTTGTACCAGTAATGTTGGTGGGGGGCGGATTTCTAGGCTTGCTAATCTGTTCCACTGATTTGAATCCTGACAACAGCCCCTGTTGTAATCATCATACTTCATAAGTTTTGACTAGTTTTAAAGCAAGTCTCTCAGTACTTTTGACTTGGTTTTGTTGGCTTGTAAGTTGCTTATAAATTTTAAGTTCAACAAACCATATTTGACAAAAACCTCATTTAGAATGTGACTGGAATGACACTGAACTGTAATATATTAAAGGTAAATAGTCATATTTCCCCATTTACTTAAATTATAAACATTTATTTTGGAAGTCAACCTTTATGTCCTTCAATAAAAATCACACAATGTTTTCCATTATATATAGTTGTTGCTGAAGTGAATTTGAATTTCCATTATATTGTTTTCTATGTCCTTTACTAAATTGAGTAATGATGTTTTTGGCAGTGGAATTTCTCATCCACTCTCTGCAAGTTTTTTAAAAAATCACTAATGTGCTAGCACTTATAAAGTGACTTTTTTCTGTATATATAAAGGCTTCTATAATTTAATTTGGAAAATCAAGTAAGTTTTTCAATACCATAATTATCCATGTCCCTGTAGTTAATATTTATCATGTTTTTATATTCAATTTGCTGATATTTATTTAACAATTTGAAACTAGCTTTGTAAATTGCAATTTTTCTTTTGCTCTTACTGTCTATTTTTTAGTACCAGGATTAAATATACTAACTTTTCTGTACTTCCAGTTCTTAAATAGTTTGTGTGATAGAAACAATCTGTTGCTTAAAGTTTCATCAAGTTAAAACTGTTTGGGATTGGATTTTAGAGATTTATATAAATACATAAATTATACCCATTATTCATGGTGTATGTATTGAAAACATTGTCCCTTCTCCAACCAAGAAGCAATGAAGACATAAGAGCTTCCAGGAATGGGTTCCTGATACAAGGTGAGCTCTTTCCTATTCCTTCCCTAGGGCCACAAGTTGGCACAGCAAGAACAACACCCTTGTAGACAAAGAGACCACATCTTTGGACTCTTCAGTCCTTAGGGTTGTAAAAAGTAAAACTTTATTCTTTATAAATTCTCCAATCTCCGGTATTTAGTTAGAATAGCACCAAATGGACCATAAAATTACTGGACTTACAGATTACTATGTAATCTGAATTAAGTAACGCACAAGATGGAACACTGGCTTAAATATTGTTAAAAAATTATAGAGAAAGAAGGACATGAAAAATACTAAGCACTAGCAAATAACCACAATGACAGTGTTAAGTGATACTTCTACAGCTACTATGATTACTACAACTACTAGGGTCTTGATTAACTATAAGGTATCAAAAGTAAAATCAGTCCAGAAAAGTTTTTATTCTTTTTTTTTGAGACAGGGTCTCGCTTTTGTAGTTCAGGCTGGCCCTGAGCTCAGCCTCAAACTCACATCACAGCAATCCTCCTGCCTCTGCCTCCCGAGTGCTGGGATGACAGCCGTGAGCCACCACGCCCGGCACTGTGGTATGTGGTACTGGTTGCTGCTGGGGTGAGTCTCCACTCCGAGTATTGTTATGTGGTTACCGGGGATCGAACCTGGGCCCTTGCTCTTGCAAGACAGGCGCCGGAACCACTGAGCTATATCCCCAGCCCAGAAAAGTTTTTATTCTTAAGAAATGCATTTAAAATATAGACATACACATAGTATCACTGCTAATGAAAAATTTTCAGAAAGAGTATAGTATTGTGTAATAAGACAATGGCAGAAAGGTTATCATGATTAGGAAGACTTTAAGAGTGTTTACAGTATCTTCACTTGAAACTTGAGCATTTTTATTTGTAGAGCAATCAAACACAGTTGGTACATACACATACATCAAAAAGTATGTGATTCACTTTGTTTTTGTAAGCTACCTGAGAAATCACAGATCTGTATTATAGCAGAATTGTTTTATGAAATAAAGTCAGATCTCATCACTCTCTATTCCAAATGAGCCTACCAGTTTCTTGTGACCCCAAAGAAAGTGAAAATCCTAAACATTTTATGGCTTTCTCACAATATGGTCCCCACCTATTTCTTTCATTTTATCTGTCCACATTTCTCATTGTTCTCTATACCACAAACCATATTATACTAATGGTTTCTATTCTAAAGAACACTGAAACCATATGTAACAATTTACCACAGATATCAAAATTATCAAACAGACTACTGAAGATTTTAACAACTATCATTATTCTATCCAATCTTAGGATTTTCACCTGTAGGCTTTGCCTACATTATAATATTTTACTTAAAAATTCTACATTAGTTGTTTTCTTTATATATTTGGATCTATAACACCATGTAATTTCACATAATCTAGGAATGACATTTATTTTAAAATGTCATCTCTCCTAAGCACTTAACTGATGCTTTACAATACCTTTAATAATAAGGCAACTAGGGAGTTATTTTCCTTTTCCATTTTTAAGTAATGATCCAGCTCTGGAAACATCCTTTCTTTTATTCATCTGAAATCTAATTTTCTCTAACTTTTACCTACTGAATTCTACTCAATGGACCATTCAGAAAATGTTCAGTCCTACTTTAGTGTAAAAATTATACAAATATTTACAAGTCACTATCATTTTACTTATACAGCTTCCTTCTGTGCTGTTACAGAACAGGAGGTGGAGAGTGTAGACTGACCAGGTATTTCAGTACCTTTAATGAGTTTGTTAGCTGATATCTGATTCTCATGCTGTTCTACTGAGTTCAATACTATGATGGCCAAACAATAAGGAAATTAAAGCTCTGACAAGTAGTTGTAAAAGGAACGTTAGTAGAACTGAGATTTTTGCATGTCTGTCACCAAAGCCTTGTTCTAGTCACTCTTTTTCTTTACTAGTACATGAATCTAGTGCCTAAATTTCACATTGAGAGTAGGTACATGTAATTCATAATGTAGTCACTTTAGAATTCTATACCACTTCCCTAAAAGAAGAGGAAAGGTAAGTGGGTATAAAGCATTGATAGCAAATAAAAGGTTTAAAGTTAAAAGTCTATTTTCCAATATTCAAAATTCTATGTACTGATATTTTCTTTTCTAGTCTTATAAAATGGTTATCTTTTACATTTGTGACTTTCAATTTAATTATCTTAATACTTATAAGACATTTCCACATAAACTCATGTTATCTAAAATTAAGAAAAAAAAGACACATTATTTCCATATATCAGACTTTGTCCATTTATATTTATCTTACACACTGAAAAAAAATATCATCTTTAAATCCTGACTAGTAGAACTCATACCCTCTTCTAGACTCAATTCTTCCTCTTCTTTTTTTTGTGTGTGTGTGATATGGAGATTGAAGTTAGGGTTATTTGTAATAAAGTACATTCCCCAATCCTCTTTATTTTCTATTTAAAGATAGTGTCTTGCTTAGTTCTAAATTACCCAAGCTGGGCTTGAACTTGTGATTTGCCTGCCTCAGTCTTTTCGAGTCCTGGGATTGTAGGTGTGTACCACCACTCTGGCTCTAGAATCAGATTTAACACTTAAGTTTTTACAATTTCAATGACTTGTCACAATCCTCAAACACTTGTCTTTCATTTCTACAGAAATATTTTTTATGAAAAAAGATCTACCCATACACTTAAAATGCTCTTGTTGCCTTTAAAAATACTATTTTTGCCTTTCCTATCAAAGCACAGTTCTCCTTCAATTAAACTCTATTACATAAGTCCAACACTGCCCTTATCATTTAATTCCAACATAACCATTTTCAAGCTTCTTCTTAAAAAGGCTTCTGTTTAATTACATGACTGCATTATACTTACCACACTTACAAATGCCCTTTTTCCCACTTATATATAAATAATTGGAAGATAAGTCTCTTTTCTTATCTAGGTTAAAAAAAAAACCCAAAAAGCAAGAGTTTAATATTTTTAACTGTCTACTATAGAAAATGATTCTCTCATAAACATCTTTTTACTTGCATTGTACTATATTTAGTGAAAGGAGATGAGAGCAACTCAAACTTTTAGAAATAATTAAAAATGCAACAAAAATTCTAAACTTGCTCTCTCTAGTCCGTACTACATAAGCAAATTAAATATTACTTTAAGTATTCCCATGAATACAACTTATATATAATGTCTATTAAAACATAAGGCTATATATAATACACACAAAAATATCTTACCTTGCTGAGTATTTTGTTCTTGCATTCGATTCACAGTGAGGTCTAAGGGGCCTTCCTGCTCTTCCTGAAGGGAGTTTTCTGCTTGATTCATTTGAATACTTTTACATATGAGACTTGGTCCAATTGAACCATTTCTATTCTCTTGAATTTTACCACTTTTTGAAATGTACTCAATTGCAAACTGACGTATCATCTTTTTCATTAATTCCTGAGCAACTAGGGGAATGTTAGGATCACAGTTCTGAGGAAGATCTAGGGAAGAAATAAATATAATAATCATTAAAGAAGAAAAATATATAGCATCATTATTTAAACTTTTCAAAAAATTACAAGTTAATAATATTAGAAGTCTTCTAGCATCGGTCTACAACTGCCAATAGTTTCTGGGACTCAATGGTAGAAATTTTTTACATTTAGTTTTATGATTCCATTACCTCCATAAAACATGGCATATCTACTTACTTCTTGTTAATAGTTTCTGTCCTACATGGAAACACATATTTTAAAAAATCAGGTATAGAAACAAAACAACTTTTCAGAATTTTTTTCATTCAATCTTTTTACATTTAACATGTAAAGATATTTATATACTCTGTTCTTTCCAGTGCTGAAGATTGAACCCAGGGCTTTGTGCAGCTAGGCAAGCACTTTACCACTGAGTTATATCCCTAGCCTACCACATAGTTTTTAATTCAATATACAAAGTACATATACTGACTATGAAAATATATAACCTGGTGTCAATAAATTCTTCAATTATATGAAATGTGTCTTTCATATATATCCTGAATGTCAAAGGATTTTTCTTTTCTCAATTTTTAATAGAAAAATTTTGAGCATAAAAATTTCAACAGCACAATAACATGGCCTCCATTAAGACTTACAATTTGTTAATATTCTGCCACATTTGCATTCTTTGTATATTTATAGATTTGTAGAATCAAAGTAAACTATAAAATTAGGAGACTTCACCAATTATCAGCATGTATATCTTACTGTTTTCCTGTAAAAGGGCATTATTATTACGGACAGTTTTAACCCTCATTCCCCAAAAATGTTCATCAGCCACAACTAAAATGAAGTTGGGCAACAGTATATATAATTCTGCCTAAAACTTGTGAAACAGTTAATAGTAATTGAATCTTTGTATTGCATGAGATGTGGGGTGATAGATCATTTATAAACATGGTGTTTAGCCATGATAGAGTTTTATTTAGGTTTTGTTTAATATGCGTACTCTGGACTCACAAAGTGGGACAAATAACCAAAGGAAGAATATGTTTTTTCATAGATACTTACCATTTTACATAAGGAACTTAATAGCTCCTACAGATTTTATTACCTGGACAATGTACAAGTGGATGTTTAGGAAGTAATGCTTATAGAAACTGAAGAAAAATGTAATTTGTCTAGGAAGGAAAGAATGTTGCCACATGGAAATGGGTCAACCCCCCCCCACTAAAGATAGATTTACTTATTTACTTTTTCAAAGTCAATTTATTTAAAAAGTTTAATTAGTGTGAGAGCCAGCTTCAAAATGGCCTTCAATAACCTCTGTGCTTTGCAGCAGGAGACAAGTGTACAGTCCTTTCCCTGTATCTATCTTAGGTATCATACTGTGGAAGTATATGCTGCTTATAAAAACTAGATAAAATAACTGAGATTCCCATCATAGATATTGCTGAACATTGGTATTCTCACTCATTTATATTCTGTCCTCAATCTTTTCTCATAATTTCTTTTCCTTCCCCTTACTCTCCTCCTGTCCCTCAACTCCCTCCTCACTCACTGAGGAAGTGGTAATGTTGAGGGGCAGGTTCACACCAAAAGGCACTACAGCATCTTCACAGCAGCCAAACCAGTGAAGCTGAAGTTGAAACTTGGAAGTAGATTTAAATCTCAGCTAACCCCTGGGTTGCAATCTTCCTTGTGAGAAAAGGAACCAAAACCATCCAGCTGAGCCATTTTCAGAGCTGTGATTCAGAGAAAATTTAAGATAATAAATATTCATTTTAAACTTTTAAATTTTAGAGGTAATTTGTAACATACTAGTAAGTAAATAGATTCTGATAGATGTTTGTGTGAAGCTGCTGTAATAAAAACTTCAAATACAGGTATGGTTTGAACCTTGAAGTGAGCTTTGGGGACGATGTAATGAAAGCCTAAAGTAACTTGAGAAAACAGTAAACAAAAAATTTATACTTTTGGGAAGCCACAGAGTGAAAAGTGGTAGGAAAATATTAGAAACTGGAGGGGAAAATATATAATGATTATGTGATGGCAGAAAGTCTTACAACATTGTTTTATGCAGTAATTTGAAAAGTAGAAAATATGACTAATGAATTGGGTGATCTTCCTAGGAAATTTTCAAAATATGAAAGTTTCTTATTGGCTTACTGCTTATTACAGTAAGATGCAAAAAGAGATATAAAATGAAGAATGTTTAAAAATATAGCAAGCCTTGGTGGTTTCAAAAATTCATTCTAAACAGAAGAAAAGCTTATTTAGAAAAGACCAAATTAGACAAATAACTAGGAAAATATCCTTCAGAAAACTGATTGGTTTTCTTCATATATATATTTTTTTTTGAGACAGGGTCTCTCTTTAAGTTCAGGTTGGCCCAGAGCTCAGCCTTGAACTCTCAGCAATCCTCCTGCCTCTGCTACCTGAATGCTGGGGTTACACGCATGAGCCACCATGCCCAGCACTGTGGTATGTGGTTATGATTGCTGGTGGGCATGAGTCACCACACCCAGTATTGTATGTGGTTACTGGGGATCTAACCCAGGTCCTTGTACTTGTAAGGCAGGTGCCGGAACCACTAAGCTAACCCCCCCAGCTTGGTTTTCTTCAAATTTGATGCTGTTAATATGTAGGATTCCTATGAAATTGCTGCCTTTTACTTGCTCATTTTGGTCTTTTCTAGTGGGGAGAGAGGATGATGTTTTTCCATTAAACCGAAGAACTTTGGGAACTAACTAAAAACCTAACAAACATTCAATATTGAAACACAAAACTCAGGTAAATCTCAGAACAGCAAGTTATGTGGCATTTAAAAAACTTGTCTATTTCCACTCTCCCATTCAACACACAGAACTTCACAAAAAGATGGAATTTTAAAGTTCTGGAAAATTAAGAAAACCTCTTCCTATCATTGACTATGAAGCTATCTTCATAGAGAAGTCAGTGGGCAAATAACACAAAGAATGACAACTTTAAGGAATTAACTCTGGAAAGTAAACAAACAATAACAACCACAAAGAAAAGTGTAGAAGATAAGCTTATATCCACAGTTGTTAGATTATATTATTTCAAATATGCAGGCTTTAGAAAAAAAGATTTGGATTTTTTAAAAAAATTATTGGTCATGCAAAGAAACAATTAAGGTCCCAACATAGTGGGGAAAGTCTATGAAAAATGTCTCTGAGGAAGCACAGACATTGGACTTAATGAAAAAAAACCCTTGAATCAGCCATTTAAAAGAGGTCTAATGAGCTAAAGGAAACCATGTACAAAGAATTAGAGGAAAGTAGAAATAAAATACTTCACCAAACAGAAAATATAAACACGTAAGTTATTAAAGGAAGAATCATATAGAAATTCTAAAGTTGAAAAGGACAGTAAAATGAAAATTTCACTAAGATATATAAGGCGAGATGTAAACTGATGTAACAATCAATGAACCTCAACTAAGTTAACAAATTATTCGATCTGAGAAGAGAAAGAACAAGAGAAACAGAAAGCAGGAAACAGCTTCACAGATGTGGATCAAATCAAGTGTCCCAACATTTGCAAATTGTAGTTCCAGAAGGAAAGAAGAGAAAGCAGAAAAAACACTACTTAAAAAAATAACACTGCCCTAAATTTGACTTAAGAATTTATCTATACATTAAAATGCCCAATAAATGAGAGGATAAATACTGAGAGATCCATATTTAGAAGCATCTTGAGGACACTGCCCCACTCTAAAGACAGAGTAAATTTTAATGCAGCAAAAAGTAAAGCAAACCATCACATACAAAAGGTCCTTAGTAAGATTAAAAGACAACTCCATATTTGAAACCATGGAGGCCAGATGACAGTGGAACAGTATATTCAAAGTACCACAAGAAAATGGTTGTTAACTAAGATTTTGATACTCAGAAAAACTGTTCTTTAATGACAAAGTAGAGACAGAAAATTAGGCTTCGAAGAAGGATGCTGACAAAGTACAGTTAGTGTATAGCATCTCCACAACTTGGAAACGAGATGCCTAGAAAACAGCAACTCAGCAAGGCCCGTAAAGAACGGAATGTATTTAAATATCACACACCTGCAATCCCAGCACTCTGAGACAGAGGCAGGAGGACTGCTGTGAGTTTAGGTTTTCCGAAAGTGTTCTAGAAATATTACTCCTACTCTAAACCTGTACCTGCAGTGGCAGTCCAGTCATAGCAATGTGGGAAGGACAGAAACAGAAGAAAGAAACAGACTTACAGTGAACAATAATAACAACAACAGCAACAACAACAACCACCTCTGAACTTATGATCTCAGTTTTTTCCTAGGCAGGTGCTCCAGAACTGTTTGGCAAATCTCAAGGAATAATTATGGAGCTGTGGCAGGAAGCCATCTTGTGTTATGAGTGAGCTTGCTGCTTAGGGAAACACAAGTTTCTGTATTTTCTTTTCTCTTAAACTCAAAAGTATTGCCGTGTTTTTCTGGTCAGAAGCTACTCTGTGACTAAATGAGGTCCCAGTGGAACATTGTTAAAGAAGACCCATTGCAAGCATATACAGTGAAACTCAGGGTAGAACAAGACAGTGGAGCTCTCTAATCACTTGGGACTGACATCTTCAATGACCACAAGAGGAATGGCTAGAGTCTGAGGAGATGCAGTGAGGCACATGGCATCTGAGCTGCAGAGAGGATGAGGTGTGAGTGGCTGACCACACAGAATCTGTCTACTGTGGCTCCCCAACCCAAGGCAGCTGTGCGTTTGCCCAACAACCTGCCTCCCAAACACTGGGATTCTCAGAGGCCATCAAAAGTTCAAGTCAAGCCCTCCGTCAACAGTCCAGTGAATAGGAAACATTTCATTCTATGTAACCCTGTACTTGGTGAACAAGGAAGCTGGGAATCAGTCCAATCATCATGGGCCCCAAACCATTCAGCTGGCAGCTGAAAGAGCAGCATAAAAGAAGGTAGGCACAATGAACTTTCAGCTTTGTTGCCCGTAAGGACTATACAACCCAAGGAAAACTGGCATTAAGTAGTAAACATTCACAGCTGACGACATTTCACCACCCAGCGGACAATTCTTTCATTATTCATTGACATTTTTGTGGGACTGGTTTGCTTTTTAAGACATTTCCTGATTAGTGAGTGTGTATATATTTTTCTCTCCTTTCTTTTTAACTGATGTTTAAAAAAGTTTTTTTTAAATAACAGCTTATCAAACTAAAATTTGTATACTACATAATTTACAAACTTAAAGTGTAAAATCCAGTAGATTTTATCACACTGATGGAATTATACAACCATGACTATAAATTTAGATCATTTTTGTTATCTCCAAACAAAACACTACCTACTATTATCTCCCAATCCCTCTCCCATATCTAGACAGTATTTAATATTTTTAATACTCAAATCATTTACCTTTCTCCCTTTTTCTTTTTCTACTTTATTTTATTCCACTTTTATTCCTTTTAAAATTTTTATTTTAAATACATTTTAACTTTTGTTCATTTTTGCCTCCAAAGTAAACACCTCAAAATAACTAATTTCAATGATAGCAAAGCAGAAGAAATAACAAAGAATTATTATAAAAATCATTGACAAAAGCAAAAACAACACAAACAACAGAATGAAAGAAGGATCACAATATAATGCATGAAAGAATAGTTCAATAAAAACTCAAAAAAACTAAAATTAGAACTACCAATGACCCAGCTACATAACTCCTTGGAATATCACTGTAAGAACTCACATTGGAATACAACAGAGACACTTGCACACTTACGTTTACAACTACAAACTACCAATAATAAATGTGGAAAATTCAGGAATGGGAAAATAAAGTAACATTTCTAAACATTCTTAGAATCCAACAGGGGAACAGAATATTAGAATACAGGATAAAGTGAGTAATAACAAGAAAACATAATATACTAAGAGGTATGAGATGGGGTTAATGCTTAGAAGTCAATTTCTAGCTATGACCACCTGTAACAGAAAAAGAAAAATTTCAAATCAATAACTTAACCTTCCACTTTAAAACAAATTAAAAGTTAAACCCCAAACAAGTAAAAAGTCAATAAACAAAAGGCAAGAACATAAATAAATGAAGTAGGGGTTGGAAAGATTGAGATCAATGAAACTAAAACTTGATTCATATATATATATATATATATATATATATATATATATATATATATATATATATATTATATGTGTAAGATTTGACACAAAACAATATTAGATAAAATTAATTTAACTGAATTGAAAAAACAGTTCACACAGTGGTAGAAAATGTTGGTAAATCATATATTTTATAGTGATCTAATGTCCATAATATATCAAGAACACCTACATCTCAACAGTAAAAGATAAAAAGTTTCAAAATAAGCAAATAATTTAAGTAAGCATTTGTCTAAAGAAGACACTGCTAATGCATAATAACTAAATCATAACATGGTAAGCATTATTAGACATTAAGAAAATAAAAACCACAGTGAAAAACCATTTCCTAATAAGATTTAATAAGATCTGTGTATGTATTTCTAAAAATCCAGATAATAATGCTGAGAAAACAGGAATTGTTTATGGGAACATGAACAGCTACTTTGGAAACAAGATATGCAGTTCCTTATGTAAATATAGAATTATCATAGAAACCAGCAAATTATACTCTTAGGTATACATCCAATAAAACTGAAGTGTTAATCAACTTTCCCACTGCCAGGACCAAACACTACACATCCACAACTTAAAGGAGAGCTGACAACTGAGCTTAGCTCTCACAACTGAAAACATATGATCACAAAACAGTCATGGCTCTGAATTGGAAACAATCCAAATGTCCACTGAATGATGAATATAAAAATATGGTATACATATCCATATAACAGGGTTTATTTAGCCATAAAAAGGAATGAAGAAGCTATTTGCTAAAACCCAGAAGAATTCTGAAAATATACAAAATAAAGAATAGTAATTGTAGGATTCTATTTATATGAAATTTGTGAGACAGGAAAACTTAAGAGACAGATTAATCAACTGTAAGAGGCATAGTTCATAAAAAGCCTAAATACATTCCTTAAAATTTGTGAGTTAGAAGACTATTCCTTAGGCAGGGGAAGTGGGCCTAGTAGGGGTTAGGTTATTAATAGGGTTTCCCTTTGGAAGGGTTTTTGTTGTTGTTGTTTGGTTGTTTGGACTAGAAATTGAACCCAGCACCTCTGCACTGAGTTACATCCCCATCTCAATTTCAACTTTGAGACAGAATCTCTAGCTAAGTTGTCCATAGGCTTGTGTCACCATGCCTAGCTTGATTTAGGTAGGACATACTAGTAGTACTCACAAGACTGTTCTAAAAAGAACAAAGCTGGTTGCAACAAAACTCTTATACCGCCTGCCTGATGATTTGTCTGCTTGCTCCCATATGTGCTTTCACCAATGCTACTGGCTATGATGTAAAGAAGTCAAAAGAGCGCTAGCCAGAGCTGAGTCCAAAAGCACCATACCCACCAACTCAACGTATATCCTATTTTCTTTACTAAGTTAGCCCATTACATATGAAAGACAAATTAATACAACTACTAAGCTATGTTTGTCTTTATGTTCTTTACATCCGTTTTCTTCCCAATCTCAGGATGTAATACACGTTGTGTTTGTTACGTGTCCTTAGTGTTCTCTTCTGCTTGTTTTCATTTTCATGCCATTTATTTTATGGTATGTCCCATAATTCCAATTATATTCATAATTTAAATTTATATTAATTATTTTTTCCTATTTATTTTGTGTTGTACCCTAGATCTGTAATATAAATTCCATTCATTTTCTTCCAGTTTTTCATTTGTCTTTCAACTTGGCTACTGGACAAAAATTTAGCTGGACAAATTATTTTTTCCTTTCTCTATATAAATCTTTAAAATGTAGTCAATATTTTACTTACTGCCTTTGAACTTCTAAGTCACAGAGAAACTTGTATCTGCACCAGTTCTGAGATTTTCTTCCAGTGTTCACATGATTAACTACCTTTAAATCTTTTCTGTAATGGAAATTTATTCCAGTGCATATATGAAGTTTGTATCTAATTTTATTTTTTCCAATTTTCCTTAAACACTAGTCAATTGTCAAGTAATTTGAAATGCTACTCGCACTATATAAATTTATTTTCATATTTTGGTCCATTCTTGATGAGTATAGCTTGTCTGTTCAGGTGCCAGGACCAGTTCTAAATACAGAGATTTTAGTAAGCAGATGATCTAGTGCCAAATGGTTTTTTAAAAAAATTTATTCTTGTATATTTGTTGTCCCAAATGTTAGCTCTGGATAATTCCAGTATTTATAAAGGATCCTGTTAAATTTACGTATTAACTTAGGAAGAACTGAAATTTCTTATACCTTTATTTCAAAGTATTCTTTTTTTTTTTTTTTAGGTTTTTTGGAGACAGGGTCTCACTTTGTGGTTCAGGCTGGCCCTGAGCTCAGCCTCCAACTCACATCACAATCCTCCTGCCTCTGCCTCCCGAGTGCTGGGATTACAGGCGTGAGCCACCATGCCCGGCACTGTGGTATGTGGTACTGGTTGCTGCTGGGTTGAGTCTCCACACCCAGTATTTTTATGTGGTCACCGGGGAATCGAACCCGGGTCCTTGCGCTTGCGAGACAGGCGCCGGAACCACTGAGCTAACTCCCCGGCCCTCAAAGTATTCTTTTTATTGCAAGTGACATAATATTGTCTGATTATATGTACATGAACACTACTGATTGTTTAATTTTATATCTTGATACTATACTAACTTATTTTACTAAATGAGTTTTATCATCTACTCTCTTGGGTTTTTGTTTTTATAAATAGAATTATTCTATTTCTCCTTTTCCAATTTTTATGAATCTAAAACAGTTTTCTCTTGTGTAAATACACAAGCCCAAGCTTCCAACACAATATTAAAAAGAACAGAGGACAATGTTTTGTTCCAATTTTAGTAGAAATCCTGCCAGTGTTTCCACATTATTATGTTCGATTTAAATTGAGAATGTATCTAATTTGTCATGTTAAGGAAATAACTTATCAATGCCTATTTCACTGAATTTTAAAAATCAGAAACACATTTTGAATTGTGTCAAAGATCTTCGTAGTATTGTTAGAGATTAATTTTCTTTTGGTTGCTTCTTAACATGTGAGTCATATTAATGGATTTCCTAAACTGAATTGTTTTTGAAATGTGAGAATAAATCTCACTTGACTGTAATTCACTACTTTCTTAATGTAGTGCAAATTCTATTTAGCATTTTATATTTGCATATTAAAAATACCCTGTACTTGTGAATTACTTTAGAACCATTTCACTTATCTCAGACTAAGTAATGTGTTCTTTGTGTTTTTCTCCAAATTTGGAATAGTTTTCCCTTTATGAATGTGTCTGCATGTTACTTGATATACTAATATATGTATTAATAGATGTCATCATTACATTGTGAGTTCTGGTCTTTAACATTAGAAAGCAGCCTTATTTATTTTTCTATGCCTTGAAAAACACTTAAGTTCCACCCTAGCTGATATTAGAAATACAATCTGGTTTTCTTACTGCTTTCTTTTATATCTCTTATTCCTTTTAGACTTTTCCTATTTTAGTTGTGTCTCATATTCTGCTTAAACTTGTTTTGCTTTGTGAGCACCCTGAACATCTTTAATAGGTGAGTTAAATCTTACTTTTCCTACGACTGATATATTAATGTCAACAGATATGTTTCACTTCCTTTTTTCCCTATATGGTCCATTTTCTTCTCTTTTTAGAAATGTTTAATATTTAAGACAGTTGGTTAATTGATTAGAAGTTCTATTACTAATATTAGTTCTATTACTAATAATATTACTATTATTAATGCCCTGTTACTTGTAGGGCATTCAGTCTCCTTTTAGCTTAGATTGTTTTTAATATTCAGGCTTGAAATGATAACATAATGCCTACGTAATATCTATGTACCACTCAATGAACTTTATTTCTCATCCTTTCTATTTTCTTAGCCTTTTCTGCTGTTTAAGTCTTAACCACTATATAGCCAATGGTCACACTTACTGCTTTTGTTATAAATTAATTCATGAAACCTGAATTACATTGTGAGTCAGGAAATATGGAACATATGTAGTTGTCAGTTTTGTAAATAAAGCTTTATCAAACATCTATACTTAATCATTAATGTATCAGTTAATTTTCTCTGCTACAATGTTAGATACATGAAATAGAGTCTATATTGCCTGCGAGATCCATATTTACAATTTGGCCCTTTAAAAAAAATGTTTGCTGGCTGCGGCTCCATGTAGACTATGCAAATAGGGTTTTAAACAGAATTTTTTGCATGCTTGCTTATGCTTTTGATCAACCTTTTTATACCTAAAACACAACCTGACTGTATACCAAAAATCCAGGCTCACATATTGTTTCCTTAAATACTCTGAAAATACTGCTCTTGGTTGTCTTTCTTTAAATGCTTTGTTGAGAAGTATGGCCTGATTTTCATTCTTTGAAGCCAATCTTTTTGACTTGAGGCCCATTATATATTTTTTCACTTCTTTTTTATATTTATAGTTTTACCAGATGTCTCAAAATTGATTATTCTGTGTCAAATTTTCCCCAGGTTCAGCCTGTACTATGCAGTGTCAAATACTTTACTTCTTAAAAGTTTCCTGAGTATAGTTACTACAGAAGTGTTCTACTGTTTTGTTTTTATAAGAACCTTATTTAAAAAAAAAATAGCAAGAAAAGTGCCAATGTCTAACAATTGCAGATTTCTTTCTTCTCTTTTTGTTTCTGTTTGCGCTTCTGAGGATTAAACTCACACACACTAGCAAAGTACTCTATCAATTAGCTACATCCTCAACGCAAAGGGTGACTGATTTTTATTTTTTCTGGGATTGAACCCAGGGCCTTCTCTACATTAGGCAAATGCTACTACTGAGCTACATCTCTGGTCCCCTGCATTTTTCCCTAACGTCTGGCTTGACGGAAGATTCTCAAATTTATTTTTGTATTTAACCCATTGGAGAATTTATTTTCGTGACTATATCTGAAGAAAATCTTTTGTCTCAAAGAGAACAGCTGGTAAAGGGAAGTGTACTGTATGTATATGTCTTTTAGGTATGGATGGCTACTCTCTGGTAGTAGTACGTTAAAAAATACTTGCAATGTAGAATCTGAAACCATGTCACTGAAGATTTCATGATCAGATGTTTAAGACACTGCACACTAAAATTCTTGGGTCTATCACAGTTTGAATGAATCTTTTACTCATCATGGTTTTTAATATTATGCATGAGGCTTCTAGAAAATGTTTCACTGTGATATACACATTGTCCTTATGTGAATATATTTCACTATTCAATAGCAAAAACCTAAATCCATTAATATCCCTATCAACTTCATCAGAAAGTCTCTATGCATTGGAAACCTATAAAGTTTATGGTGGTACAGTCTTCCGAAGATGATATGTATCTACAAAAATTATACAGTTAAGTATATTAAATAAAAATAAATAAAAATAAATAAATATGAAATATTTATATATCATATATCTATATTTTATATATAATGCATAACTTTATATAAATATAAAACAATATACATGATACATAAACTTATAATACATACACTAAGTTTTCATAAAATTATATATTTCCAAAAATTATAATTTCTATTTGAAAACTTGAATATTATCATTGGCAACAATTAGTGATTTTATGATATAGAGAGTGACTTAATTCATGATACACTGAGATTGTTACTGCTGGACTGTAACTCAAATCTAAGTAACAATAGCTTACCTGTCAATTATTCTTTCCAGTAACAATGGCATTTATGAATGGTATTTATGAAAGACACTAGTTTAGTACATGGTTCAAAAATAAAACACATAAGTGCTTTTCCTAAGACAATTTCATATGTAAGAGAAGCATTTTATGAATACTTGGCATTTTATTGTACAAAATATCTTTAAATGTTTCAGTTAAAGTTTAAAATTTTTATTCCTATATCAGAGGTACACTTAAAAAGTGAAATGGCTCATCTCTACAATGTGTATCATGGTAAAGAATACAAGGACTACTAGATACAGTTTATTGCTCCTCGCTTGATTCAAGATAAAGTGCTAAGAATTTTAACTAAAATTACTAATGAACTATCAAGTATCCCATTGCTATTAAGAAAACGAAAAGTAAAAAGTAAAATCTTGGACTCATAATAAAAAGTTTTGGGAGCCAGGGACCTAGCTCAGTGGTTCCAGTGCCTGTCTTGGGGACCGGGTTTGATCCCTACTAACCACATACAACAATAGTGCGTGTGAAGACTCATTCCCACCAGCAACCTTTGTATCCCATATTCATATGAGTAAATAATACTTTGGAAAGCAACACAGAAGATGGACTGGAAGTGCATCTCTGCAATCAGATGCAGATTCATATTTCAGCTCCATCAGGCTGTACAACTTAGGACAAATCACAATTTTTAAAAAATGCTTCAAGGTTTAAATTAATAAATTAATTCAGTTTAACAATAACCCACAACCTTCAGACCAATCAAAATATAATCAGACAAAGATTTGGGGTAGTCTTGAGATTAAAAGCTTAAAAAATTACCAAAACTGTTGAAGAATTTAACAAAGTTATTAAATTAG
This sequence comes from Petromus typicus, assembly GCA_004026965.1. Taxonomy (NCBI): domain Eukaryota; kingdom Metazoa; phylum Chordata; class Mammalia; order Rodentia; family Petromuridae; genus Petromus; species Petromus typicus. The sequence goes on along the minus strand of PVIR01002465.1, from coordinate 21,914 downwards.
GACATAGATATGTGAATAAAAAGAAATTTAAAATATTCATGTTTTTCAGCAGTATAAAATAAGGATAAAGTACAAAGAGGTATAGAGAGATTTTCTACAATTCAGAATGCAAAACTTTTGAAGCTAGAATGTTACAGCATTTTAACTTAATGGCCTGATATTAAAAAAAAAAGATATTTTAGCCTTGTCTATCTTTGTGTAGGTATTCTTGGCTAATATTTGTTTATATTTTCTTACATCACTTTCCTAATTTATATGAGATTATATTATTTAACTCCATTTTGACCTTTGACTCATTCATTAAATTTGCTGGACCAAAAAATACAGTTAATACGGTGATCAATTAAAAAAGATAACTTAATCCTCTTAAAACATTAGCCAAATTAAAGCTCTTCTTGTGCAAACTATGTCAGGTATTGCATTCCATGACCAGAAATCTGGTAATAGGAGTTGGTTGGGTCAGCTCTGTAAGTTGGCAGTATGGTTTAGAAACTTTTGGAGCAGTAGGACTTTAGGAACAATTGACAATGTGGGCTAGAATAATGATTACTGTGTTTTCAGTTGTACACAAGACAGTTGTATTGTTAGCTGAAATTAGGACCTTATGTTTATTTGAGGCTTAAACATACTTTAAGATGTATTTGAGTCTCAAGTTGGCAAATGGTGAGATGTGATGATGAACCTTTGTTGTGTTAACTTGATTGGTTCAGAGGCTGCTCTGGGAATTAGACAAAACTTTTTGTTGTGTTTGGGTGGGTGAAAGAGGTATGACCTTGGGTGTTATATATTTCCTTCCTCTCTGGTGCTGTTTCCTTGCTCTGCTTTCTGGCTGCAATGAACTAGGCATGTTTGCTTTCCCACACTGTCCTGTCATAATGTTTCTGCCTTGGGTTTAGAGGACCATGGACTGAATCATCTTAAAATGCAAGCCAAACTAAAGCTATCCTCTTTGAAGCTATGGGTACAAGATACTGTGTCCAGTGATGGGAAACTGAGTAACAATATAATAATAACAAAAGAAAAAATGTAACAGGCCTTGGGTTTGGTGATGATTTCTTAGATACAACAGAAGGCTGATTCACTGGGGGAAGATTGATACAAGTCAATTTATTCATTACTTTTGGGAATATAAAATGAGAAGCTACCTTAGAATGGGTTGTCAGCTTCTTACTAAGCTAAAAAGTTTTACCACATTATCCTGCAATTATAATCCTAGACATTTACCTGAGTTGAAAACATGCATTCATAAAAACCTGTGTTTATAGCAGTTGTATTCATAACTGCTAGAATTTGAAATGAGACTTTCTTCAATAGGTAAATGAATAAGCAAATTTTGGTATATTCATAGCATAATGTATTATTCAACAATACAAAGAAATAGCTAACAAGCCACAAAAAGGTGTGGAGATATCTGAAATGCATACTACTAAGTGAATGGAGTGAATTTAGAAGTGTTACATACTGTATGATTACAACTATATAACATTTTGGAAGACACAAAACTATGGAGTCAATAAAAAGATAAAAGGTATAGTGGTAGGCAGGATGAATAGACTGAGAACAGGGGATTTTAGTACAGTAGTGCTGTGATGGTATAAAGGTGCACATGAGGTAAAACAGTAAATATGTATGACACATTCTAATGTAAACCATTAATTTATCAATGTTGGTTCAGCACTTGAAATTAATATAACACATTAAGGAAAGACACTGATAATAGAAGAAACTAGAAGATAGAATATATGGAAACACTTTGTACTTTCTGCTCACTTTTTCTATAACTCAAATCTCTGGAAAGTTTATTAATTTCAAAACTAAAAGAACAAAAAATCACATTAAGCGAAACTCCACAATTTGATTTCAGATTTTTGTTTAAAAAAATGTTCAGTAGATGGCACCAGAGATCTTTAGAATAAGGAATGACAAAATGCATTTTCCTTTCCCTGTTGAAGCTTGATGGTTCACATGTTTTAGAGACACTCTTTATTCATTAGTGAATATGAAAGGTGCCGAGAAAGGTGTGTTACAGATAACTAAAATCAGCTTAAAGTAATATTATTCCATATTTAGGTGGATAATCTTGGGAATGAAGAAATGCAAATCTGAAGAACTATGGAGCAAGAGGAATTCTACATACACATACCTAAAAAGGTGTTATATTAAACTTTTTAAAAACTAAATTTCAATTCCCATTTTTACAATTACACAGTGCATCTATTTGATATTTTTTGACTACTAGTGAGAAAGTGTCTCATTAGTAAACTGTTTCTTCATATAAAAGCATTCACTAAGCATGGCATCAAGATACTTTAAAATTTGTTTTCTCCTTAAACCGAAAAAGAATATAGCGTTCTTTCTAAAAAACATAGAGAAACTCATTAATCACTCAGTAAGTAACTAATCACCCACTTACTGCCATTTCAACTGACATACTCATTATGAAGTTTTACAAAAACAAATGAAGAAACCTTGACCTATAAACAGCAATTTCTTCCTCTCTCTTTTTAATTTACGTCACTCAAAGGTGATCTTATGCAAGTATGAAATTATTAAGCATTTTACCCATTGATGAAGACTCACTGTTATACATGGGTATTTGGGTATGGATAGGAGGAGGGAAACAAAGTGGTAGAGAAAAGAGAACAGCATATTCTTATCCATCTACACTTAAACTTGATCTTAGCCAAAAGGAGAGGAAGCAATTCATCTACATTTAGAATTTGATTCTCAGAAAGCACAGTATTGAAATAAAAGAAGTCAAACACATTAACCACTAATTCTCATTATAGATTCAAGGTTTAACTTTTTAGTTGCATGAAAAAATGCTATAATTCCAAATGTATTAATCAGTAACTTTTAGAACATAAATTAACTTAGTAGAATAATAAAACTTAGAATGACATTTAATATATGACAGTTTAAAAATGAAACTTGAGAAGTAATAGCCTATTAAATGTTTGAGGGTAATAAAAAAATATGGCCACTGCTACATCTGCTTTGTTCAGAAATAAACGTATTAAATGTAGTCCAAACTCTGTATTACAGATATTGTGAAGTAGGAAGAAAATGTTCAAAGGGAAACAGTATTTGGGTGGTGGCATGGGAAAGCAAAAAAAGGAAAGAAAAAATTTGATGGTAGACAGAAAGAAACGGAAACAGAGCACACACACACACACACACACATATATATATATAAATATAAATATATATATATACATATATATATATATATGTATATATATATATATATATGAAAGGAGGGCAGGGCAATGGGAAAAATAAGAATCAAGATATAACATGTATAGGTACAAATTGCTAATGAGGAATGCGATCATAACGTTATTTCTAAAATGTACCAATAAACTCAGTTTATTAAAAAAGAAATAAATGTATTAATTTTCATTTATAAGAGCAAGCTATTCACCTAAACCTTGGGGAATACCTTGAAAGATATATACATAGTATAATGACTTCCAGTCTTTTATAATGTGATTTCTTATTTTTTAATTCAAAGGCATGACAATAAGATGTGAGTATCGGTTTGGGAAATTTTATTAAGAATGATAACAGAAAAAACATAAAGAAAATTTTTGCTTCAGTTATTGCCTTCTTGCAGGAAAATGTATGAATTACTAAGGCTTCTTGATGTGTTAAAGTTATTGAACTTTTATCCATTTTTCAAGACAACTACAATGATAATCTATCACATTTTAGATAAGATAAAATCCAATCAGTATCATAAAGGAGCAAACAAACATTCAAGATCAAGTAAGAGACGGTGGCAGACTTTAAGACAGCAGTTTCCTGTCTTCCAGACTAGTGTCCTTTCTTCTAAACTATGGTGGTCTTCCTAAGAACACTAGCACAAGTATCAGACACCTTGTTCAAGTCTGTTTAGTTCCGAGAGTTCATATACTTTGAAGCACAAATATAAAGAGCAAGGGATATTATACAATCTGAATCTAGATGGTGCCTGGGTTTTTCAGAGCAAAGAATTTATTGAAAATTTTATTTGAAATTATTTCATTCTACAGTTCATATAGTGAAAATTCAAACAAAAGGAGATTTGTATTTTATGAAGACAGGCAGGATAATTTTGATTCATCATATTTCCTTTTGTGCAGGTGTTTCTAATTCTATCTATGCCAGTTTTCAAAAGTCACAGTGACTGAAAAATGTTTCTATTTTTAAAAATTGGGATAGTGTGATAACTTAATTAAAAAAATCATTCTAGTTTTCCCTAATTACATAGCTCTGCATTCAATCATTACCAGTACAAATGTACAGAGCAGTCATTCATATCTCTGGAAGACACACATCAAGACACTTGCTACATGGCTGAAACTGCAGAAAATAGTGCCGGACTCCATATGTACTGTTTCTTCCTATGTATACATACCATCATAAAGCATATCAGTCACAGCAAGAGGCTAATAGCATAACTAATAGAAGTATTACTATTTACTGTCATAACTTATTTAAAATTTACAAATTTTCATTTGTATAATTTTCCATTTAATATTTTCAGATCACGGTGGATCCCAGTTGACTGAAACCATGAAATGTGAAACAACAGACAAAAGAATTAATGGATAATTTATATGTAGGGTTAAAGAGTTACAACATGGCATTTATTAGCTACTGTTTTTATCCTCTTGAACAACCCAGAGATATTTATCTCAGTTTTGGTTGAGTCTTTATTCTTAGTTACTGGTTACTGCCCAAATAACATTGCTTTGGGATATTTTATTCATTTATTTGTACACCATCATAGTACATAATGTTGATATAGCTTGTGTGAAGTTGGTGTGTGTTGTAATAAGTTCTAACTTTTTTACACCTTGCCTATCCTTCCCACCTTCCACCTCTTGATTCCCTTACCATCTGAGAAGGTTCTATCTCCCTACTTCTATTATTCATCATTTATTTTGTCATTTATTTAAAATTTGGATTTCTTACATAAGAAAGTGATACTTAAACTTCTGTATTTGAAACATTATGGTTTCAAGGTCCATCTACTTTCCTATAAAAGACTTAAGACTTATCTTTATTTCTGGTATAGAAGTACTTCATTGTATGGTTTTTTTTTTTTTTAGGTTTTTCCCTGAGCTCAGCCTCAAACTCACATCACAATCCTTCTGCCTCTGCCTCCCGAGTGCTGGGATTACAGGCCTGAGCCACCACGCCCGGCACTGTGGTATGTGGTACTGGTTGCTGCTGGGTGTGGGTCTCCACACCCAGTATTGTTATGTGGTTACCGGGGAATCGAACCCGGGCCCTGCGCTTGCAAGACAGGCGCCGGAACCACTGAGCTAACTCCCCGGCCCCCACTTCATTGTATGTTAATACTGTAATTTCTTTATTCATTCATCTGTTGAATGGACATATAGGTTGCTTTCAAAGTTTGAATGTTATGAATTGTGCTGCTATAAGCACAGGTATCAACATAATATGATATCTTTAATGCTAATGGGAAGATGTATAGAAGAGGAATAGCTGAGTTAAATACAATTTTTTAGTCTAATTTCTTGAGGTATCTTCATACTGATTTACAAAGTGAATGTACTAGTTTATACTCACACCAACAATGTAGAAGCCTTCCTTTTCTCCCTTGCTGTGTTAAACACATTTGCTATAATTTGATTTCCTGATATGGTCATTCCTTCTGGGGTAAAATGGAATTTATGCTATTTTTAAAGTTTTCAAATATTCGTGTTAGTTTTCTAACATAGAGTAATACACTTATAGTGTCGACATATATGACATTTAAAGCTTTTCTCATAACAGAATCTGAGAACAGTATGGCTACTAAATCTCTCAGCTTAATAAGAAGTGCCTTCATTTTATCTCCATCTTACCAAAATCTCTGATGACAAAATCAATAAATGAATAATCTTTCTGACTTACATTTCTTTTTTTTAACCATTCTCTAGGGAAATACTGTATATTAACAAGAATGACACAGAACACCAAGGACAGATAGCAGCACCCACTCCTATCCTCAAACTAAGAGATCTAGCCAAGCCATATAAAAAGGACTTTTATACGAAGTTATTAACAACTTATCTACTGATAGGCTTAGCTACATATTTTTAAACTAAACAGTAATTCAGTAACACAAAGTGTGGCCTAGTTTTATGTCTAACAACAAAAAACAGATGAGTCATTTAAATTTGGGCCTCATGTTTATAAATTTTCTACATATTTAGAATTTTAATATAATATTCTAAAATTAGGCTACATATTTGTATGTATCAGAACTGAAAAAAAGCTTTAGTTTTTTTTTTTTTTTTCAGTTTTTTAAGATAGGATCTCACTTTTTATAGTTCAGGCTGGCCCTGAACTCACTGTGTAGCCCAGGCTAGCCCCAAACCCTCAGCAACTCTCCTGCCTCTGTCTCCCAAGTGCTGGGATTACAGGTGTAATCCACACCTGTATATGGTATTGGGAGGTATGTGGTATTGGAGATCAAACTCAGGACCTTGCACTTGCCAGGCAGACTCGGGAACCACTGAGCTAAATCCTTGGCCCAAGAAGGTTTTAATCTTATAATAATTTTAAATTTCTATCCCTTTACTGGAATACCTTGATATTATAAACTAATCCTTTATATAGATCCTATAATGAACTTAAGAATATTTTATTTGATTTTATAATGTCTAAAAATCAATTTCTTACACAAAACATTTAAAATATATCATTTGTAAGCCTACTCAAGGATAAAATTATCAAACCCCCTTAGACTTTCCAGAGATCCACTTAATATTCTTAGTGTTTGCTTAGTTTCTCTGACATGTCTTGGTGTCTAGTTTCTCTACCTATCATATGCAATATATAAACTAATACTGTTTTCAATCTCCTAAGGTCAATTTATCCAACAACACAGGCAAGGAACTTCAACAAGATTAAAACACTGTTCAGTGAAGTCAAACCATTAATCATTATCTGATGAAGGACTTGTATTCAGAATTTATAAAGAATACCCATCAATCAATGACAGTAAACTGCCCTATTAAAAATAGTGAAATAATTTTATCAGATCTTTTGAAAAGAAAGACATATGAAATTATCTATATGAACCTGCAAAACTGTTCAACACCATCAGCCACTAGGAAATGTAATTTAAAGCAAAAAGAATGGCCATTTCATGCCCACTAGAACAGTTGCTAACAATGACTGATGGTACTAATCACTGGTAGAGTTGTGGAGCTACTGAAACTCTCATGCATTACTAAGGAGACTGAAATGATACACTTTGGACAATGGTTTGGTAGTATGCAATACATTTCAACCATACAATAACCTTAAGACTCAAAATTCTACCTCTAGATACTTTCCTAAAAGAAATAAAAAATACTCAAAAAGAGCTGTATATACCAATAACAGGTTTATTAATGATCTTTAGGTATTTATTAATGTATTTCAAGAAATAGTAAAGAATGAAAAATGACTTTTGCAGTCATTTTTACCTAATTCTAGGTAAGATGGTATTTTTAATTACTTTTCTTATTGCTTGGTCAAATTAACTGACAGCCACAATTTAAAGGAGGAAAAGTTTATTTTGGCCCACAGTTTGTAGAGGTTTGGTTGGCTGGTTTCAAAGCATGACAGTATGACAGAGAAAAAACAACTCAGAGCACAGTAGTGTGAAGTAGAGAGGCCAAGGGAAGAGGATGGGAGCTGCATTCTTCCAGGCCACGTATCCAGTGACTTACCTCCCTCAATCAAGCTTCATCTCCCAACATCACATCTAGCTACAAACTCATCCGTGACTAATCCAAGATTGAGTATCATGTTCCCACAGTCTAATCACCTTTCAAAAACTCCTCTTATGATTGCATAAGGCTCTGGGGGATCTAGATATAAACAGTAACAGATGCTATCAAGACCATTAATTAATGGGAAACAGGAAAGAAAAGCAGATGTTTACAAAGGAAAATAACTTTTACATGTACTGTGCTTAAAATTCTCCCTACAATACATATATGGAATTGAAAGTAATATGGAATTGGAATAAGGTCTGTCTGCTATGGTTTAAATTTAGTATGTCCCCCTAAACATCCCAAGTTTTCAGAGGGTGAATGAATCATGGAGCACTATACTCATCAGTGGGTTCACTTACTGATGAGTTTCATAGCTAAGTGAGAGAGAGAGAGAGAGAGAGAGAGACCATGTGTGTTTGTTGGGAGGTGACAGGCACCTGGTGGCAGATGGGTCACTCAAGGTAGGCATGTCCTAGAAGACTGTATTCTTGTTCCTAGCTCCTCCCTTTTCTCTCTCTACTCCCTGGCTACCATGGAGTGAAAGCTTTCCTCTTCTGTGCTCTTCACCATGCCATATCTGCACTGAACCGAGCCAACCATGGACTGAATCCTTCAAAACTGGAGATACAGGGGCCGGGGATTTGGCTCAGTGGTTCTGGCATCTGTTTTGCAAGCGCAAGGGCCTGGGTTCCATCCTGCGGTAACCACATACAATACTGGGTGTGGAGACTCACGTCCAACAGCAACCAGTACCACGTACCAGTGCCAGGCCTGGTGGCTCACGCCTGTAATCTCAGCACTTGGGAGACAGAGGCAGGAGGATTGCTGTGATGTAAGTTTGAGGCTAAGCTCAGGGCCAGCCTGAACTACAAAGTGAGACCCTGTCTTAAAAAAAAAAAAAAAAAATATGGAGACACAATAAATCTCTCTTACCTTAAGTTGTGACTGTTGAGTGTTTTTGTTTGTTTGTTTGTTTGTTTGTTTTTTGGTTTTTTTGCAGTAATAGGAAAGCTAATACAAGGTCATTCATTACTCATTCACACAGAGATAAAGTATTAAAGCTAGAAGAGGGGATAAAATCCAAAGATAGTACAAGAATCTACAAATATATGTATATATAAAACTTACAGACAAGTTTGACAGTGTTGTATCTTCAGGTATACCATTTTGGGGAAAACATGAACATCAAATTATAAAAGAGACAGACAGGGCTGGGAATTAAACTCAGTGGTGCCACACCTGCCTTACAGTAAGTAAAGTCTGGAGTTTGATCCTAGTATCAACATCAATAACAACAACAAAAAGCAGACAATATTCTTAACCATTTTATGCCAAGACTGTTTTATTAGTGTGGTAAAGCCTGTGGGCTTTTTAGAATCATGTTTTAAAATGCATGTTTATATAAGAAACTAATGAAATATGGTATTGATTTAAATAAAACATAAATAGTAATACACAAAATTCTTTCTTTACCAAAATATAGCATCTGTAACAAGTCAATATCTATGACAATTTCAAACTAGTAAGAATAGAAACATTTTAAGATACAACATAATAATATCTATGACAACCATTACTGGAATAAGTACTACTAATATAAATACTGTTTTCTTCATTTACTCTATAATAAAAGTAAGTTTTCCTCATTAAATTTCATTTCTGAGGAATATGTAGATCCCTTAAGAACCTCTGGGCTAGGAAGTAAAGTTATAGAAACAAACTAATTTGACAGACTATAAAAGGAATTACAGCAGCAAAGTGGTATATGCTAATTTTGAATTGTAATTATAAAACACTGCATTCAATGTTTCAGTTTTTACAATTGTGAGGTAGAAAAGGGTGCTTGTCGAAGAATAGGTTACTAAGTAAAGTAAGCTACAAAAAATCCAGAAGTATCTAAACATTTTCAGAAAAAGAAAAGTTAGCTTTACAAAATCCTGACCAGGAATCATTGACAATCATTACAGACTGACAATATAATGATTTTTCTGTATCAATATTAGTTCTATTTTTCTATATCAATGTACCCAGATATTCCACTCTCATTACGACTCATTCAACTCACATTTCTTTCATAATGTACTGATACACTGTTCCCTGACAAATCCAGAACAAACAGCATGTCTTTTCAGCTCCTACCTTAGATATATAAGAAACATTTCATGTAGGAACAGAACAAGTAAACCATTTTCCTCTTATAGGGATACAACTAGACAATTTGCTCTAGGTATATTAGTTCAATGCTTATATCTTTACACAACAGTCTGTGCTACGTACGATACGCAAATAGAAAATGTGCTGAGTCATTTCCAAGATAAGCTATTTTTCTGCTTCCTCTGCAGCTATCTCACTTTTAAGTAACATATCTCTGACACAACAGCATAGTTGTTTACACAATGCCTCATTCCTTTCCAATCATTGCCACCTTCAACAAAGTTTGCAAATCATTTTCCAGAGGCTGCTCTAGGGAATTATTGTAGGGAGTGCCATACTAACTCTAACAAATATAATACTCAAGAGATATCTGTAACTTTTCATGAATATCTAGATCTACTATAGCTGGACATTTCTGAGAACAATGGAAACAAAGTAAAAATGTTAAAAAGCACTCTCTTTGTCAAAGAAAACCTAATAGAATAGACACTTCAACTTACAAACTCAATACATTTGCAAGGGCTGGTTGTAACTCAAGTTGGTTTAAGATTTTTTTCCCATAAGAAATAATAGAAATATCCATAATGGGTTCTAAATCTCCCAAAGCATCATTTACCTAACATTTTCATTAAGAAAAGTATTGAATAATGTGCATAATTTACTGGAAACAATAATTTTCCTAGTGTACTCACCAAAAAGTTGTGAAATGTTCCTAGTTTACCAGAAATAATAATTTCATACTGTACTCACCATTCTAGTTGACACCTTTGGCTCGCAGGAAGAGAGGATGAAATGGAAGGTGGTTATCGTTTGGAAGAAGAGTTTCTTCCTTAAGAACATCAGAAATCTGGCTCTCTGCTATCCTTTCTCTCCTGGGGAGAGTCTGTGCCCACTACCATCTGCTTCTTGTTCACTAGGTCTCAGCCTTTTCAGAACTAAAAACTGGTCTAAGGTTGTCTCTGTCCTTTCTTTAATAATGCTCTGTAATACAACAAGACTATCATTAAACCAGTAAATGCAACAATTGGCTTTTTCTCGGCGGGGGGGGGGGTGTGTCTTCTCTATAAAGGTTTGTAGCTCTGTCCATTTTTCCAGGATTTATTTTATTTCAGAACTTTGCTGCACTGATTGTTGATATCCTCCTTTTGTAGGCAATCCCTCTGAGTGTTCTGCTACCAGTTTCTCAAAATTACCACTGTCTACCTACTGCCTATGGACTCTGCTATAGTGACAGTGTCATCAACCAGAGGCCAACTGAAGGCTCAAGTTCCTCTTCACAGCCTTGAAAGTCTCTATCCTGTATAATTTTAGGCCACACTTTCTTTCAGGCAGATCTCAGTGTCCTTAGGGAGATACTAGCCTAGGATTTCTCAACCCCACACTAGAAAGACCAGGATTTGAATCATAACTCAAGACTTTGGTCATAAGTCAAAACTAAGATTTTGGTTATCACTAAAGTTGTTTGTAAGTTACCTGCTTAAAACTCAATAGTCCACTGTTCTGTAACAACAGAGTGAAAGTAAGCAGGGGTAAAAGTTTATTCCAAATCAGGTGTGATAAGGACTGCTATGGATTACTACAGAATTTAAACATTTCATTCTATGGTCATAACAAGACCAATGTAGATAGAATAACTAAATGCTACAGTAAGTAAAATAAGGAATGAAGCTTAATATTGCATTTCCCTCAAAATAAGACCTAACCAGAAAGTAACCCTTGGCATGATTTTTCAGAATGCTTGTCATAGAAGCCCTTTCCCCCCAAATAAGCCTGTTAAGATCATCAGCCAGGGCTGGGAATGTAGCTCAGTTGTGCAGCATCTGCCTGTCAAACACTAGTCCGAGTTTGATTCCCAGTACAAAAAAATTAAAACCAACCAGATGGACACATTTAGTACATCCATTGCAATGCATGAAGGATGCATTGAATTAAAAAATTATTATATATAAACAACTGTACATATATATGTATATGCATATATATATGTATATGCATATATATATATATATATATATATATATATACACACACACACACACACATATATATACAGAGAGAGAGAGAGAGAGAGGCTCTCACTTTGTGGTTCAGGATGATACGTAACCCAGACTAGTCTTCAACTCACAGCAGTGCTGGGATTACAGGCATGAGCCACTATGCCCAGTACTGTGATATGTGGTGCTAATTCCTGGTGGGTATGTGGTTACCGGGGTTTGAACTTGGGACCTTGAGCTAGCAAGGGAGATGCCAGAACCACTGAGCTAAATCCCCAGCCTAATAATATTGATATTAATACTTAAATAATATAAATTATAATAATGCAAATACTCAAGTAAACACCTCTGCACATGAAATAACTATGTAAAAAAATAAACTCAAAACTTACTGCTGAATACCCAGAGTATAAACAAAATACATGAATAAAATGTGCACTTAGTAGTGAATAAATGTGGTTGTGACTAATATGAATCTTCATAATTCAGTATGTCATGTAATATAATAGATGTATTTAATATACTTGTGTGAAATTAAAAGAAAGATTTTCTGAGTTGGTGCCTGAAATGTTTTGTTATTTTAGTGCTGACCATCATAATTGCTGTCACTCCTGCTTCATAAATCTTCCATTACCACTTGATTTAATGGAAACTTTGTGAAGCTTGGCCCTCAAGAAGTTGTGACTTGGGTGAAGAATTCACTGGATAAAATCATTGACACCTGTGTTTCCAATGCACTTATAAACTGGGTACACAGATAAGAAGTATTCATTTAAGGATAGCTCTACTCGATGTAAGTGACTAGGGCTGATGGTTCTATAAAAAATAAAGTGAAGAGAAATTCAGGCTGAAATTTGGGTTTGGGGAGTTATGATGTTCCTAAAAATTACACAGCTCTGTGTGAATAAATGCAGATTTCAGTATATGAGTAAATGTAATTTTTTACATAAATAAGCAAATAAATGCAGATTGCTAAACATGAATAAATGTAGACTGAAGTACATAAAGAAATAAAACATAACATGAAAAGAAGCCCAGTTACATTTAAGGTATTTTTGGAAAAATATAGTATTCAAGTAGCAAGTATTATTTTTGTTCTTTCCTGCCTACCCTTTCAAACATAACTTTCTAACTATTATCATCTTAGTTTTAAATGACATCAAACTCAAAATGAAAATAAATTACTAGTAACATGTGTTAGAGTTGTTAAAGGTAGAAAATAACAGATAGCTACAAAGGCACAGAATTACACTGAAAATAAAGAATACCTTTTTTTTAATGAGTAAAGTAATTAAAAATCAGTTATCAACACTAAACTCATCTAGGCATGATAGCACACACCTGAATTCCTAGCTACTTGCAGGATGAAGTAGGAAGATCACTTAAAGTTCACAGCCAGCCTATGCAACACAGTTAGATATTGCTTGAAAAGGGATTAATACAATCAAAACATTTTCTCACTGTAATAAAAGAGACACATAGAATGTATATTTTCTGCTCTTAATCTAGTGTCCAGGTATACAATGTAAGTTAGATTAGTTAGAAGAAGTAACCTAAACCTCTTAAATTTCAACACTCCTGAGCAGAGTACAGTAGATGAAAGAGAATCAGAAATATATGAATTATTTTCCTTTCTGTGTATCATATCCTACTGTAACAGGCCTGCATCTTCACTGAGATTAAGTACTACATCTTATATACTTAGTGATAAACAATGGTACTACAATATGGTGATTCAATAAATATTTCAGAATGATTCTTCATTCTTCAAAAGGAACAGAAGCTGCATTAAAAATCGAGCAATTACATAATCTTCAAATTTATAGTTCCAGCCAGGAGTGGTAGCTTATACCTGTAATCTTAGCACTCAGGAGGCAGAGGCAGGAGGATCACCATGAGTGCAAGGCTATCCTGAGGTACACAGTGAATCAAGGCTAGTCTGAACTACATACTGAAACGCTGATTACAAAAAAAAAAAAAAAATCAAAATTTACAGTCCATAGAAAAACAAGAATGAAAAATTAGTCTTTTATATTTAGTATATGGAACAGTCAGTGACTGAAAGGAATTATTACAGAAAAAAAATTTTTTAAATTGCAACGCTTATGAGCTAGTTGGTTTCAATGCTGGCAAGAATGAACATTTCAACATTGCATTCAAATATTTACACTAATATTTTACTACTGAACATAATACAAAATATAGGGTACAGTGACTAGCCATGGGATTCCCGAAGCCTCTTTTTATTCCACTGACTTGACAATCTCAATAGCCTATGGAGGATTAGGAATCTGTCAAATCATAATATAATGAACAAGAAACCACAAAAGCTTTACCTTATTATGGTATGTTAGAATGGGAGAGGGTTAAGCAAATTGAAGCACATTAGCATAAAAATCCATACCATTCTTTGTTACAAAAGAAAACTTTTATTGTGCCTATTTATATACTTCTAGGTTTCACTTCTCATATTCAGTTTAAGATTTTAGTATGTCATATTGCATCATGGCTTAATATAATAGGATATGGACACAGTATCTTGTTTGGATTCTAAATCTAGTTTTTCTTCACTCTAGCCTGGACCTGATCAATACTCCTGTGAATCTTTTAGACTTGTTAAAGCAAAATCCAATTGTCCTATGACCACAATTTTCCCAATTATATCTTTAAGCATTAAATAATTTGTGTGCGTTAGCTCACTGATTCTGGACTTTGGAAGACTCTAAGAGTAAAATATAATTTTACAGCAAAGTTTGTCAAACTTTGTTGAACATTTACCTCAACAAAAAAGTTGAAAATCTATCTCAAATTCATACCTATAAAATGCATAATGATATTACTCTTTTGAGCCAACTTTAGCACAGAACATACTTGGAGGAAAGTTTATTAATGTCAGAATCTTTCAAAACCATTTACCTATCTTGTAAGGCTTAATTTAAATAAAACAATATAGAATATATAAATTGACTAAGTTGGGCCCTGTCATGCTTTCAACACAAATTAAAAATTAAAACTCTCTAACAGTCTCCTCTTCTGTTTCTGAAGAACAGACCTCTCACTCTTCTTCCCTCAGGATACTAGGCCTTCTTTATGTGTGACAAGGGTCAGCTAAAATGCAGAAGTAGTAAAGGCTCCACTGTCAGTCTGCATAATAAATATCATTAAAGGCTGGCTTGTTTTTAAATTTTTACTTAAAAAAATTTTAATCTGAATTTCACAATACAGAAAAGATTAAAAAACAGCACAAGGAGTTTTTGTGTATCTTCTCAGCCTTCTCTTAATGTTAACATTCAGCATAAATATAGTACAATTATTAATGCTGACACAATACCATTTACTATACTTTATTTACAATTCACTAGTTTTGCAATAATGTCCTTTTTCTAGAATCCAAGTCAGATGCCATATCACACCAAGATGTCATGTTTTCTTCATCTCTAATCAGTGGACATTGCTCAATCTTTACTTGTTTTATGTGACCCTGACATTTTTGATGAACACTGAACAACTATTTGCTAGAATGTTCCTCAGTTTATCTACATGAAACTTTATTATTAGTTCAAGGTTAATCATTTTTGTCAAGAATATTGTAGAAGTGATATGTCTTTCTTCATGTACTATAACTGGCAGTATAAGATATGTCATGTTACTGGTAATGTTAACCACGATCATTGGTTTAACCTGATTGGACTGGATTTCTGTACTGCAAATTTACTATTTCTCTTTATAATTACTCTTACAGGCGAAACTTTGGGATCATGCAAAAATCTTGTCTCAGTGCACAGCAATAACGAAATATCTTAGATTGAGTAATTAAAAACAAAAATTTGTTCCTCACATTTCTGGACAATGGGAAACTATAACTTTTAATAAAATGAGCATGCTGTGGATATAATATAAAACTAGCTAATAGCAAATATTAAATGGTAGCAATAGTTCATAATTATATTAAACAAAAAATGATGAGATGTGATTTACAAAACTGAGCACATTTCACAATCACCGTATTTGATCATATTTTCTGCTAGATCCTAGGCTCCTTCGCTCTTTAGTAAATAAGCACAAGAATTAATCACCCTGAGGTTCCAAAGTGTCTCAGAGATAGGTAGTTCTTTAAAACAGAATTATAATATCATCTTAACAAGTGATATAGGAGAAATTTATGTTAGAGCATATATAACAAAGCACTACTTCAATAAAAATTGCATTTGGAGTGATCTTCAAAAGTAAGGACCTAAAAATATCACTCTCAAAACTATAAGACAAAATTTCAACTTATTATATTAGGCTGGTTCATTACTGGCATGTATCTCAGGATTTTTTTCTTTTTTCACTAGGATATATTATCCATTAAATCACAGTATTATTTATCAAGAAAAATATCAAGAAAAAAGAGCTGAGGTAGCAACATATTAATTAATGCCATTAAGAATTCATGAGACTACAGTCTGGCTCATTTCTTCAACTTAGTTACATAGTGAAGAGACTGACAGATAATACAGTTTTAAGAACTGCAGATTATAGTTATAGATACATTATTTATAATGACAATCAAAATGCTTTAATCAAGTACACTTTTAAATGTGAGAGATTTGTCACAATAGTTTTACTTTAGACTTATCTAACAACTTTCCATTTTTAGGTAATTTTAAAGTACGCAAATGAGTAGATGTTATGGTATAACCTAAGACCTTTAAAGTACAACAAAGAGCATAAAACTTAGACAAAAAGTAAAAGAAAATGTCAAGGCAAGTCAGATTTCTAAGATATACAGATTTTCTAAGAAATTTTACAAAACAAATCCTTTATTTTCACACATATAAAATCTGTAGCAAAACTGAATGATTATATAATTAGTTCTCATTAAAAATACACCTCAGAAACATATTTCATAAGGGAAAAATTTTGAGGTATCAGAATGTACAGCAAATGAGAAGATGAATGCTGACCAGGTTACTACTTTTCTATCAGATGTTAAATGGCCTCCTAGTTCATCGGTTTACTCTTGAACTGTATTTCTGCACACAGTACATTAAAATTTATTAGATTTTAACCGACATTCTAAAATCCAAATTCACACAGATAATGTATATCATGCACATCTTTTAAAATTTCATTTTTCCATCTATGCTAAAAATGCATAATTTAGTTATACATAAATTGAGAGGCATGTACAGTTGGCTTTTTATATTTATGTGTGAGTTCCATACCCACAGAGTCAATCAACTGAGAAATAAGTATATTTGGGGGAAAACTGCACTGAATATGAATAGACTTTTCTTGTCATTATTCTATACGTAATAAAACCCAACAACTAATTTACATGACATTTATACTGCATTATGTATTCAAAATAATCTAAAAGTCATTTAAATAAATAGAAGGTTCCTTTTGTAAATAAAAAGGGGATCTAGAGATGGATTGAAGGAAAGAAAATAAAACAGGAGGATGTAAATGGGTACATGCAAATATTATGCCATTTTATTTAAGAGATTTGAGTATGCATGAATATCTGAATCTATAGGTATTCCAGAACCAATATCCCACTGCTGTAAAGGGATGGCTGTATATCACATATTGAAGATTATCTTTTATAGATTTTGTTTTATAGCTATGATCAAAATTTCATTCAAAACAAAATTTTATAAGAAACTAAAAATGGCACCTAAAATTACTAAAAGTAAAAAAAAGACCATTTTGTAGAGTTAAAATTATCCTTAATAATCCTTTAATTGGCACTTAAACATGGTTTATATCATTTAAATTCTAAAATCTCATAAATTACTGTGTATTACAAAATATATTTTTTTAAACACAGGAATTCTATTCTTTGCAGAAATGGTTTAGGTATATAAGGCATGTAGAAGTCAAAAGCTATTAAAAGAATAGTAAATTCATTCAACTCCTATGTCATAGTTCCTATGGAGCACATTGTACATCTAGTAGAATGTAGACAGATGCTCCCATGATACAGATTTTTATTTTTCTATTATAACTTCTTTGGTAGGATACACAAGATAAATACCCTGTATTGCATATATATTGTCTGCAGGAAATCTAAGAAGAAAACCTTCACTTTTACTTTAAAGCATTAAAAAGAAAAACATGTCTTTCTTGAAAGATGATTAGAATTCATAATGGAAGAAATTAAAAGTGAAAACCATTAAATCGGATGTAGGTATGGGAAGATTTCAATGTGCCTCTCATGCTGATACTAAGCAACAAAGTACAAGGTTTTTTAAGTACAGAATAATGGGTTTTTTAAATAAAATAATTAATGAAATGAACATGTAGAAGGCCAAAGTAAAGCCAAGGAAATATAAACATTTGCATTTGCAATTAAAAATTTTATTTTTTTTAATAAAATGGAATTTCATGGACCCAGTAGACTCTATTACTCAACAAATTTAGTATTAGATGAAACGGGGAGTATAGGCTATTTATATGAAGAACCTAAAATTCAGGATAGGGTTTTCAATGCGGATTTTCTGGGAAGTGGGAGAGGAAAAATTTGTTCAATATTTACTGAGCAAAAACTAAAATGCTAAATACAAAAAAAAAAAAAAAAAAAAAAAAAAAAAAAAATTGATAGTATCCCCAGAGGAAAAGAACCTAAGAGTTCAAGAAAGGGAATGGTAAAAGTATAAATAAATAATTATATTTCCAGTGTTATTTATAAATGTGACCACTTTTGAAATTCTTAGCGAGGTCTAGTTAGAAGAAAATCCTGAAGTAAACAGAAATAAAATGAAAATCAGGACTAGTAACACTGACTCTTTCTTTTTCTCTTTTCTCTCTCCCTTCCTCTCTCTCTTTTTATTAATAGAAAGCAAGGCCTTAAAGCTTCATATTACCCTGGGAGTGTACAAAAATTAAAAGGAGCCTGAGAATTGAAATCTGAAAAGAGAACAGCATTTAGGTGCTGAGACAAAGAATAAGAAATCTCATTTTAATTCTACTTGTACTTCTTTCTTCTTACTGTTGGTGAAGAAAAGAGAGAAAAGGAAATAATATTTTTTATTTTATGTTAATTTACTTTTGGCATCACTGGGCATTGAACTCAGGACCTTGTGCTTGCAAGGCACTAATGAGCTAAATCCCCAACCCAGAAACAATGTTTAGAGAAGTAAAAGACAATTGAAAATGTTGCAGGGAAAGCCAAAGGAAAGAGTACACAAGAAAGAAGAGTGATCTGCAAAGTCAAAAAATTCATGGGCAAAAAATGATGTTTGAATCATTTATACTTAAATGGACATACCTTGAGGATATCCTCATAAGTGAAATAAATAGGGCACAGATAGGTAGGTACATATCGCATCTTTTCTCTGGTATGAGAAAATAAAAATGTAAATGAGTCCTACAATTGTATGTTATATATTGTGAAGTAGAAAATGCTCAATGTAAAATAGAGTGAAGGGGGAAAAATGATGAAATTGTAACAAAAAAGTAAGGAAACAAATTTTATATATGTGGGGGGGCGGTAGGGTGGGTAGGGCTATGGGAAAAATGAGAATTAAATTGTGTCTTATAGTGGTACAAATCCCCATTATGGAGTGCAATCATGATGCATATATGTAATGTACCAATAAAGATTAAAAAATTTAAAAAATATATTTAAAAAATTCATGAGCTGAGATGTTGTCTTCAGTTTTTGAAATAAAAGTACAGTGGATACTTGTTTTAGGTGAGAGCAGTGACTTGTGCATGTATATTCTCTTGTTTATACCACTCATCTCTTCTCAGGGATTTAGTTTATAGGCAGTGAGAACCATTAAAAAATAATCACTTCACCTAACAGCTCTGTAGACTCTTAAGGTTTTATATATCTGATTTATTCACCTTCATTTTCCACAGCTATTTCTGTCTTTTTAACTACCTGTACTATAGATATGGAAGAGACCAGATCCATCCTCTCCATGCTCTAGAGGTGCTAAGAATGGGAAGCAAAGGTCTTAGGTTGAGCCAAGTGAATGACATTTTTTTTGGATTTGGAAAAGCAAATACACTAAGGGAAAAATAAAAGTCAGGGAATGCAAATCTAAGTTTACCATAATATGTTTTTGGTTGAAGTTCCTCTGTATTCTAGGTTTCTCACATGTCCAGCTTGGTTCTTTGGTCTCCAGATAACTGGGAAAACCCGCAATATTCTACAGCCTCCTAACAACTCTCTCTTTGCTTAATATGTAAAATTAATTTTGAATAAAGAACATTTATTCACAGCTTAGTCATTTTTATTTGTTTCTTCTTGTGGAAAATTCTGCTCAATTGTTACTGTATATTGTTGTTCTTAAAACATATCTTTCTCTACCTATCACTTCAAGTAGAATTATTTGGACTATTTTTTGTTTTACAAAATTCTCTTAAGCACTTAGAACAATTACAATGTATTACAGTATTTCTCTATGCAGGGATTCAGTGAAACAGTCAATTTTTAAAGAAGCCTAGCAAGGTTTGAGAAATTTAAGAACTACAAACTACATAACTTGAAGATCAAGTGGAGCAATACCTGCTCATAGTGAGCTTGTAGCAGTATTTGCTAGCGAAATTCAAAAATTGACAAAAAATGTATATATCACCAAATATATTTTCAACATTGATGAAAAAGATATAGCTTTTATGCTGTATGAGGAAATGGCACCTCAACTGGTTTTTAGACAAAAAAGGAGAGTGTTAGATGATATCATGATGTCCAAACACAGCTTAACATTGCTATTTAGATGGAAACAGCATCTAATGTGAACTTTTGAAGATGATGACCCACTGAAGCCTTTGTCGATGTATCACTATGGAAACTCCACCACCCTCAAGATAGTGTTAGAGAGGGCTGTGTCATGATGTTCAAATCATAAAGATGGATGTAAAGGCAGTCACGATGTGTGAAGAACTTTCCTTCATGCACCATCAAAGAACATACAAATATCTTTCATATTAGGTCTCCTGATAAAAATAAATGATCATGTATATTTCTGTTGTTGAGTATAATATTTAAAGTCTTTGACTATCAGTTAAATGTCAATGTAGCCAGCATGTTGGCTCATACCTGTAACCCCAGCACTCGGGAGGCAGAGACAGGAGGATTGCTGAGTTCGAGGCTGAGTTCAGGACCAGCCTGAACTATAAAGTAAGGCCCTGTTTCAAAAGCAAACAAACAAACAAACAAAAAACTTTTTTAAAAAGTCAATGTAGCTAGACAACTGAGATATCACTCACCTCAAGCTTATTACTACTGAATATCTGATGAGGTGCTAATGCATTTGGTACTGGTTTGATGTAAGATTTATGCAAAAGTTCTGATAAAGGGATACTGTAAGTGAGCAAGGCTTAGACACAAGTATCTCCATAAACAATTTTGTTTATATAGCACAGACTGGCCTTGAGCTCCTGGAATCCTCCTGTGTCAACCTACTGAATTCTGGGATTACAGCATGTACCACCACACCTACCTACCACAATAAACAATTGAATGGAGTATAAAAGAAGCTATCATATTTTTGTAAATTTCCAGGAATTGAAGAAAATGTTGACCATAAAGCAAAAGCCTTACATCTTGTTAGAGGAGGCTGGGTTTAATGAAGAAAATGAAAAAATAAAAAAGCTATAAATAATCCATAGTGAAAAGTATCTGATTAAGAATTTTCAATCTGATGCTCAAAGTTAGCCAGATAAAGATTAAAAATTCAAAAATACGTTGGCAATAAGTCTTTAAAATAATTTTTAGATTCTGCAGATGAAATGTTTTTCATTACTAATGATTTTTATCATGACATAAAAAGACTTACTGCATTAAAAAATAAAACTGCAAGTACAGGGCCGGGGAGTTAGCTCAGTGGTTCCGGCGCCTGTCTTGCAAGCGCAAGGGCCCGGGTTCGATTCCCCGGTAACCACATAACAATACTGGGTGTGGAGACTCACCCCAGCAGCAACCAGTACCACATACCACAGTGCCGGGCGTGGTGGCTCACGCCTGTCATCCCAGCACTCGGGAGGCAGAGGCAGGAGGATT